>BRDA01008063.1:16057-75269 GCA_036984385.1 Crenuchus spilurus | reverse complement strand
CAACGTTATATTCTGGAGAAATACATTATGCCAAGAGTCAGAAGACAGCACTAATAATAATAATAATAATAATAATAATAATAATAATAATAATAATAATAATAATAATAATAACTAGAAAGACTTAAAATGCCTGCTAATTACTTTATGTTAAACTTAGTAAATACCTCTTGATTACCATTAATATATTTTCAATATTGACTTTACAGCTTGTTACAGAGGTTTAAATATTGTTCGAGACGTTTCGATCTGTAGATAATGTTTAAACTGATGTAGACTGATGGCTGTAATTTGTTGAGGTGTAAATCTCCTGCTACCTTAAATCTACTGCTACATTCAAATCACTTGCATTAAGTCCAATACCACCTTAAACTCAGATAGATGGCACAACACGGCAAACCGCGTTCATGTTGCAGTGACGTTCAGTTTAATTGACATAAGTACAACGCAAGCCAGCTTTAAATAAGAAAAAATTGTCTCGTAAAACTAGTTTTCTTAGCATCTAACTTTTCACTCCTCTTCCAAACTAATAAAACAGTACATGCGTACAGTCTCAGTCTCGGAGACAGCGGCTGCCTCGCGATAAGTGACGTTACTATAGCTCACAACCCGGAAGTAAGGTTGTGTTGGTCACAGTTACAGTTAAAATATATTTTATTAGCTGTATCGGCCGGCTAAATATATTTATTATAACTAACAAGTTTTCATTGTGTACTCGGACCCTTGCACTCTTATGGGACAGGTACATTCATGTTTTTTGTAAATTATGCTTGTTAAATACAAAGAAAGACCGTTTTTATTGAAATACATTTTGATAATTGTTCTTTCGCGGATACGTTTTATTAGGCTTGAGTAAACAAACCAGTTTCAAGAGAACAAAGCCGTGTTGAAAGTCTGTGGAAGTTACCCACTGTCATGCAAAAGATTAATGTTAATGACAGAGAATACACAGAAACGTGCTGGTTTCTCACAGTTGTGTGCAAAACTGACTGATGCTGATGTTTTACTGTCGGGTGATTATTGAAAACAAATGCTTTAGAATTAGAGTAGTATTTCAGGTTTGGTTTTAATAATTATTTAAAGTAATTGTGCCACGTTCATTCAGTCATCTCACAAATGTTCACTCTATTGCCCCACATTCTCAGACCATTTTTGTGTTTTAGGGCTGCAGTCTGCTTTGAGATCACTCCTTTCAATTTTGGTAAACGAATAATTATTTTTAAATTCATTTGTTACTAATACTTGTTTTAATGTGATATTAATTACAAATATATAAATAAAATCCCATTTGGTAATTAATTTTCATGATTTGAAAAGACTAAGGACTTTTATATATAGTAATGTGTTTTGTTGCTCTTAAAGGGGGAACTTTTAGCTGCAATTACAATGACACACGTCTTTGTATATGGCACCTTGAAAAAAGGTCAGCCCAACTACCTCAGGATGCTGGATACTGTTAATGGTAAATCTGAATTCCTTGGCCGGGCTCATACTGTTGAGAAATATCCGCTGGTCATTGCAGGCAAGTACAACATCCCCTTTCTTCTCAATGTTCCTGGGAAGGGCCAACATGTCCAAGGAGAAATCTACAGCGTGGATGACAAGATGCTAAAGTTCTTGGACTGGTTTGAAGGCTGCCCACACATGTATCAGCGAACACGGATCCTCCTAGAGGTGGAGCAGTGGACTAGAGATGGAGAGGGAACACCTAAAGTAGGGAGCACCACAGAAGTCTTTGTGTATAGTACTACCACTTATGAGCCTGAGTGGCTCCAGAAACCAACTTTCAGTAGCTATGATTCAAATGGGGATCATGGCCTGTGCTATCAGAGCCGTGAAACCAGAGACTGATGTATAATTTGCTTTTTTTTTTTTTTTGGAAGAGTGAAGTAGTTTAAAACTTTTTTCCTGAAGAATATTTGTGAAAGTATGTTTTAACCATCACTCCAGGAATTTCATTGTATTTTTGTTTGATTTATGCAGTTATGAAAGTACAACCATACAGTAGCTATATTGATGAGCTATGTTGTTTCTTAGCTATCCTTATTTTTGTGAATTAAACAATACATCGTCTGATTGCATAATTGCATAAATCCAAATATTAAAAATAATCTATTTCTGACTGTTATGATACATAATTCTGATACCTAATAACTGCAGGCTTAGTGGTTAGCACGTTCGCCTCTCAGCGCTGAGGTCTTGGGTTCAAGTCCGCATCTAAGCGAAGTTTCCATGTTCTCCCCGCGTGTTTCCTCCGGGGTCTCCGGTTTCCTCCCACAGTAAAAAAACATGGAGGTCAGGTGAATTGGATACTCTAAATTGTCCATATGTGTGTGTTTGTATGTGTATGTGTGTGCGTTTGTGTTCACCCAGCGATGGACTGGCGCCCTGTCCTGGGCTTAGTTGAATAGTGTACTGCCCTGCCCTGCGCCCAGTGAGGGGGTAGGGGACTGACCGTGACCCTGATTAGGAATAAGCGAGTGTGATAATGAAAGAATGAATAATAACTGCAGAAGAAAGTCAGATTAAATAATTGTTACCTGTTTATGAAGAATAATGAAGTCAGTGTGATTCGTTATGTAAATGAGGTACAATACCAATCTGATATGTGTAATGCACATGCATAGTTGCAGATAAATCTGTACATGGCAACTTAGTCTCAAAAATAATATTACATTTTTTTTTTTTTTTGTGATTGTTTTATGACGTTTTGTTTATAATAATTAATTAATAAAACATTAATAACTGATTGTCAGCTGTGTTTAATCAAAGCCGTATTAAATATTGAAGGATATGAATGTTATAATCTTAAGTTTGCTACAGGCCATTTACACTGCACAGTCTGGTGAATTTTGTAGCTGTAGTCTCAAGACTGACTTAAGAACTCAGTGGCACCATTACCTGTTCGTTTTAAAATGAGTAAATTTGACTATGGAATAAGACTTTCATTGCACTATTCACATCAAAAACGTTTCTCATATAAATACAAAAATTCAGTACCTAATTACAGTAGTTGGTCTTATCAGTGTTAATGAGTCAGTATGCATGTTTATTGTAAAATCCAGAGTAGTTGTGTAAATTGCATGCTGTCTGCATGTTTTAATTAACAACAGTCATAAATTACTTTTATGAGAGTGTGAATGCAGTGCAAATAACATACGCATGAACTGGAAATATCAGACTGAGCATATTTATTTCTTAAAATAATAAACAAATTCAACAATTAAGAATTGATTGGACTGCCAGAAGGCCATTCTTACACAGGTTAACATAAATACAGATAGAAGACAAAATATAGTAGATCATTAAAAAGACAAGTAAAAAAGAAACTCACTCATGCATTCATGTTTGTGTATGTGTAGCAGCTCTGTCCTGCCTCTCTATGTAGTCTGGTTAGCTTTAAACCAAGTAGGAATAGATGGAGGATTGCTTGTGTGTGTTTGTGTCTCTAGCAGCTGTGTCCTGCCTCTTTCTGTAGGATGGCCTCTTCAGTACGCAAGGGGAAGGTGTCGATAATGCTGAAGATTTCTGCTGCTGTGATGGGGTACGTGTAGCGCTGCTTGTCTACGCCCTGCTTATCCAGCAGAACCAAGTTAAATGAGTTCTGAGAAAGCTGCAGCAACAGTCTGTCAATGGACACAATACCAGTCAGCAACAACTCATTGACTACACATTCAATAGCAATGAGTGAAAAGGGGTGATTCATCAAATTAAGCACATTTATTTATTTGTAATATATAAAATGGCAAGAGAAATCATAATTGTAACTCATTCAGAATATTTCCAAATCATTTTATATATTTATATAGAGGCATAAATGTTCTGGCATCCACAATAAAAGTTTTTCTAACTACCGGTAGATTTCATCAGTAGCCATTACTGGTGTTCATGTTAATGAAAATGTTTTGTGAAAAATATAATGGAAAAAAAATATTTGTACTTTCCTGAGTATTTTTAAATTATGTCAACTGAGCACCTTTACTGCTTTGCATAATTGCATATTGCAAATAAATGTACTTTTATACCTTTTTACTCAGTTTTATCACAAAAACATCACAGAGGAACACCTAAAACTAATTTTGTTAGTACTGATTACACTCAGAGGGACCAAGTTTCCTTCACACTCATTTTTTTGCGATATCTTTTTGAATTTTATTCAAATTCATTTCACTTGTTTGTTTCAAATCTTGCAGCTAAATGAATGATCATCAAACATGATCAGAGATCATTTGCATGAGTGGGACTGGATATAATATTCACAAGCCCAGAAGTACAGGGCCAAAGGAACTAAACAAACAACTGTGATTGTACCTTTACAAGTAAAAGTTCTGTTGTGTACTTTAGTATAAGAATATGTAAATATCATGAATAAGCAATAGAAATAACATCATAAGGCTTTGACATTCGACTTCTAAGTCCACAAAAGCAAAAATTGAATCTCTTGCGGCACCTATTGATGTTCTGGGACTGTGTTGGGTGTTTAGGATATACCTGAGTTGTAGGGCCAATCCTGGGGGTACCAGTCTGTGTCTGATGCGGCCGATCTGAGCTGGATACATTCCTACTAGCTCAATCACTGTCACATGTCTTAAGTCCAAACCACACTGTGCATGCTGAAACAGACACATTTGACTCTTAACTGCACTAACCTAGTAATGTATTTTCTTCTACATTTTGCCAATTTTTGTCACAATTCATTGAAGTTGTAAACAGCATAAAATGTTGCTGTTTTTGTTTTGAGTGGTTTGATTTAAAATATGCCAAATTCTAAAATACTGTACAATAGTGTTCATAGGATATCCAAACTGTACCTCTAAGTACTCTCATGTGTTTACTCATTTACAGATTTGTTTAAATAGTTACTTATGGTAACATATAAGTTACTGATTGAAAAATGCACATACCATTTTAACTGGTGGAACTCCCTCTCAGAGAGAACTCAGAGTATATGAACATGGCGTTTTGGGAAAATACATACCTGTAAATTAGTCATCTGGAATCTGTAGTAATGATTTGCAGCAGTTGGAGCAGAGACTATAAGAAGGCGACGTTTCTCATAGAACTGGTCCAGTAATGCAGCTGCAGATCTCACTCCAACATTAATGTTCATTGCTGTAATCAGTACAATCAGAAAGGGCAGAAACATTACTGAAATGTTGCCGTTTGGCCGTTCATTGATGTTACCAAGATGATCTCCTTTGTGAAAAATGGGGACCTCTTTTTGGTGTGTTTATTATGCTCAGGTGACTGTGTCATGATTTACTGTATGCATATTAAGATTAAGATCAACCAATTTAGCCAATGTGATTTTTCGCACAGCAGAATTTGACCTCTGCATTTAACCCATTTGTGCAGTGAAACACACACACAAGGCTGTGAGAATTTGTGCCCGAAGCGGTGGGCAGCCCTTATCAACCAACGCCCAGGGAGCAGTTAAGGGGTTAGGTGCCTTGCTCAAGGGCACTTCAGTCATGTCCTGTCTGGGGTTCAAACCAGTGACCTTCTGTTCACAAGACCAGATCCTTACCACTAGGCCATGGCTGCCCTATGAAATATGTTTTGTTTTGGTGTGAGTGAGATTTATGTGACCCTCTCCACTTCGTTGTTAATCTTCACAAAAACATGGTGAACCTTAGGTCTCGTCATCCATTGGTACTGAGGCACATCTGACAGAGAGACAATAGTGAAGCAGATGTATTGTAATATACTGTAGTTATGATATCACTTAAGTATTCTAAATATATAGTATAAGATCAATTCTTCTGTCTTACTATGATGTGATATCAACTAGAAATCAAAACTATTGGTGCCCAACATGTGATGAGGTTGGACTGGAAGGTCATTTATGAGTAGGAACAAACTGGAAGCAGGTGGGTGGGACGATAAGTACACATCAGTGCACATGCAGTTTATGTGATCTGTGAACTATTTACAATAGATAAGAAGAAAGCATGCCAAGCATATGCACAGAAGGAAAACTTCCCAGACCAGCAGGATAAATCAGCTTTCCCATATTTCTGACCCATTATTTTTGTGAAAAAGGACACTGGGCAAAATTGACATGATGATATTCATTCAAGTTTCATGAAAATGTCACAAACTAATAAACATTACACAGAATGTTGTGAATGGGAAAATAAGCTTATTTATAAACAGGGTTCTAAATTAACACCTGCCAACCCGCCAAATGCGGGTAAAAAATCATTTTGGCGGGTGTTAATAAAAACTTACTAGCCAATTTTGCCAGTGATGCAAGAGGCATTACATGCATGATACATAAGGCTTTGTTCTCGGTCATTCATCCCCTGGCAGTACTTCCTACATTTCCCATGAACAGGGGCGTCGCCAGACATATTTTACTGGGGCACATGCCACAGTATTGATCTGCAGTGCCCCAGTATAAATTTCACCAGTAAAAAAAATCACTTCAGAGTTTTAAGTCTACGTAGAATACAATACAAAATGTGCACATAGCTACTTATAGTAATTCACTGCAATTCTATTCACTCGACACAATACCCACATGGCTACTTAATAAGATAATTTATTCACGTGTAGAGAGAGAGAGAGAGAGCTATGTGACTAAAGGTAACGTAAGGTTAGCCCATAACTTGCTGAATACTTATATCATATATTATTTTTATCTTGATTTTTATCTAACATTACTCCTGTAGATGGATATCAGAACGTTTTTGCTCGCAGCAGCGATAAAGCAGCAACAACCTGTGTCTATGACGTTAACACTACGGTAGCTAACCTTATTCCTTGTAGCAAAACAGCTGAATTAACATTAGCAGTACAGATGTTGACTTTTAAGTTGTAAGGATGGGAAACCCAAAGTGGTGATGGGAATATCCAGTGTTGGCGTTAACGGTGGGTATCATGCTGGTTGGGACTTCTGAGTCAATGATGAATATGAGAGAGCTTGTGTGGACTAGATAGCCCAGGAATGCTGCAGTGGTTCAAACTCAAATGGTGCACCTTCATGTTTGTAAATGTGGGTATATTTTTCCTTAATCAAGTCGTGACCCACATTTTTAAACCATTCAAATTTATTTCACAGAGAAAATGCACAGTAATGATTGTCTTGTCAGTCGTTTTGCCTTTATAATTGGCTAAAATACTCTTGTCTCCAGAAAAATGACTAAAAATATCTTTTTGCTTGTACCAGTAGTGGCCACATGCCTCAGTTCATTCTGGTGATTAATCAAAGATCCGGTCAACAACATAATCTGATCCGATTGTTTAGTTTAAAGCACTTTTTATGCTTTCTTAAATATAAATAAGTGCAGATTTTTTTTTTCGCATACGTTATCTGTGCCCCAGTACAGTCTTAAATCTAGTGATGCCCCTGCCCATAAACACTATATGCCTTAACGCTACGTCATGACATCATACGCCCATTGGCTGCTCGCAGTTTGTAGTGAAAATAGCGCTCTGAAGACGTGGTTCAAATAATATACATACATAAACACACGCATAAAATTTGGCTAGTGGAAATTCTGATTGGCCGGTAACTTTAGAGAGTTACCAGCCACATTGGCTAGTGATCAAAAAAGTTAATTTAGAACCCTGTTTATAAATATGTATTTATATTGGCTTGAATATGCATTTTACATGCTTTATACCATTTCTTAAATTAAGTATACCCTAAATGATACCCGTTTACATTCAGTAAGTACGTACCAGTCAAAAGTTTGTCAAACACAGCATTTTCTAGCTTCCAACAATGTAAAATACATTTATGAAACAGTATGAGGTCTAACAGAACAGTTCAACTCTTTGCTAACTGAAGGTCAACCACCGTGTGTATCAGATGCTAAGCAAAAATGTCCACCCTGTCATTTATCCTTTTCTGACCGGATCGACGGTACAGAACTGGATGGAAATATGCAAGTGAAATTACAAACACACATTTCTTTCTGTTGTGAATTGTTGGTTATTACACAGACTTCCATTTACTTCCAGTCCACCCTGGCCACACACAGACACACACACACACACACACACACAAACACACACAGATCTCCTATATCATTTGATCATTTGGATATTCACGCATTTAGACTTTCATGTAAATAGTCTGTTATAAAAAAAGTATTTTGTAATCCCAAATTCATGTTACTGTGTACTACTGCACTACTGGGGGCAGCCATGGCCTAGTGGTAAGGATCTGGTCTTGTGACCAGAAGGTCGCTAGTTCAATCCCCAGACAGGACATGACTGAAGTGCCCTTGAGCAAGACACATAACCTTCTAACCGCTCCCCGGGCGGCGCTGGACAAGGCTGCCCACTGCTTCAGGCACAAATTCTCACAGCCAAGTGTGTTCACTAGTGTGTGTGTTTGTGTGTGTTTCACTGCACGAATGTGTTAAATGCAGAGGTCAAATTCCATTGTGTGAAAATCACACTGGCTAAATAGGTTAATCTTACATGTCCTGATAAACCATGTTTTCCTAAATATTCATAAAAAAGAAATAATTTAATTAGGAAATTAAATCCTTTTTACAAACCACAAGGGAGCAACGAAACTGCAATTATGGTTTTTAAGTCAAAAAAGATAAAAAAAAACATTTTAAATAAAATAAGATTTTATTTTCAGAAAGTTGTCCGCTTGCAGTTATTAGATTTTTTTCATCAATATACTCACAAGAGCTATGAAATGTTGCTGAGCTGAAAGTAATTGCAAGAACTAATAAGTTACATAAAAGATCCAAGGGTGAGAGATTTCAAAGGTTTCCTGAACCCATAATGGAGTAAAAACAGGTCAGCATAGATAAGGATTCACAGGCCACCACTTGACAGACTATCAACCGTAATGACAATGCAATATTCATACTTTGTGATATTACTTATTATATAAAAGAACATTTTCACAGTTTTAGGGTATTGGTCATTTGTAATATGAGCCCACAGTTTCAACTTTAATTATTCTCAGTCATTCTCATATGTAATGTGAGATCAAATACTACAGCTTACTAATTCAGTTCAACCCTGCGCTCATACTCTCACAAAATAAAGCAATGATCCACAAGAGGCTGAGTGCTAGTGATTTTTTTTACAGGTAAATGCAAACAGAAACGGTCTTGGAGCCAGACTGGGAACAAAGTTCAGCCCAAAATATTTATAGCCCTCATATCTGCCGGAAATGTCTGTTAAATATAGTGTAGTAGCCATGCCAATAAACATAATAATTAACTTAGTTATCTGAAGTAACTTACTATTAGCAAGGTGATTTACAAGTATCCACTTAAGGTTATGATAAAGTGCTATCAAATTACATACATACATACATACATACACATTACACTTATATAGCGCCTTTCTAGACACCCAAGGACGCTTTACAATCAACACACTTCATACACACTCCGGTGAGAAGCGGCAGCCAGTCGCGCACAGTGTACTCTCAACCGGAAGCGACCGTCCACCTGGAGGACTGCATCGAGCACTAGGGGGATCACCCAGGACAGAGTGCCAACCATATCTGGGCATACATACATACATACATACATACATACATTCATTCATACACACCAGGGTAATTTTAGAGTATCCAATCCACATGATCTCCATGTTTTTGGACTGGTGACCATTTGGATTGTTTCTCCAGAACATAATGTCTTCTACTTGGATCTTCAAGTTTCTTAATGGCTATTCAAGTGAACTGGATCTTCTCATAATTTGTCCTTCTAGTGAAACACAAGGTTTGATTTGGTCAATGTTCCATTTCTTGTTTTCTTTGCGTACCAAAGGTTCACTGGACATAGGGAAGAATTATGGTAAATGGAGATGCTGGTGCTGTTTATCACGTCGCTTGCATATATTCACTCTGATTTGCTGACAGTAAAGTGGCCAATGTTTGTGGTGGACATCCATGTCTGTGCCACCTTCTGGATCTCTCATTTTAAGTAGGCTGTTATAGATAGCTCTTAGCCACTCTGATAATGCTCTACAAATCCATACAGAACTAATTCCATCTCTCTACTGTTTTCTGAGAGAGGGACATCCACCTGTAAGGCCTGACACTGATGGGGGAATGACTGCTGGGATTTCCTTCTGCCTGCAACCAATTGCTCATCAATCTATATTCTTCGGATTAGCTGCCCACCCTCTACTATGACCATATGTTTATATGGACTCTAAAGGCTTACTGTTGTTTTTTAAGAGGTCTGCGTACCGTAGGTGCAAGGAACCCTATTATAATAGTTCCGATTATTATAATTTTTCTATCTTATTCTTTTTCTGCCCTAAAACAAATCATGCAGACCAAACCATAAGGTCTACTGGTAGTACTCCCTCCCACTACTCATATGTAAACATCTACTACATCACGTAACCACATTTCACCTTCCAACTCCTAAACCATAAGGCCTACATTCAAAATCCTTTTTTTGGATGATTCCTAGGCTCAAACAAATCAAATTTGCCATTTGGACAATTAATCTCTGCCCACTTGGATTGTTTTTGCTAATTTGCATAATATCCAAACAAAATATCCACCATATCCAAATGAGCTCTTCTAATTCAGTGCATATTTTACTTAATCAGCTGTACCTCAGGAATGCTTATGCCTATTTTGATGAAACTTGACATCCTTTGTCACCACAGTTTTGTGCAATAACTGCTGAATGTTTCCAAGCATCCCCTTACCATTAGCCAATCAACTGTCAGCAGGCATTTGAAAGGTTTAGCAATCACTAATCAGAATAAAACTTGAATATTATATCAAGTAGGGAATTCCTAATAGCCTGCTGAGTGATTTTTCCACTAGGTGGTGCTATTCATAAAAATCAAGTATATCTTAAGCTACTTCTGAATTTTTGATGTAAAACCTTGTCTATCCTTGTCTAACCTTGAAAACCTTGTCTAGTGCACTGGTACAAACAAATTGTAATGCTAAGTCTGTTTTAAAAAAAAAAGTTTTTCCATTATCCCTAACTGCTTGAAACATCAAATTTCCCACTAGTCCCTGGATTTTTTGCCCAATCACGTCAAACATGGCCTTATTAAAATCTATCCAGTCTGTAGACAAATAATAATGAAAACATTTTTTAACATACCATAACATAAATTTAACATACCATATGGACATTGGTTGCAGTCAGTGAAGTCACATGTTGACTTCCTTCTAGAATTCCTTGGCCTTTTCCATAATCCAAGCCTGTCCAAACCTTACATCATAAAGACCAATGCAAAGCGTCAGATGCAGTGGTGTAAAGCACGTCACCACCAAAATCTAGAGCAGTGGAGATGTGTTCTCTGGAGCGGTGAATCACGCTTCTCTGTCTGGCAATCTGATGAGTTTCCAGAAGAATGGTACTTGTCTGACTGCATTGTGCCAAGTGTAAAGTTTGGTGGAAAGGTGAATATGGTGTGGGGTTGTTTTTTAGGAGTTGGGCTCAATCCCTTAGTTCCAGTGGGCGGCACGGTGGCTTAGTGGTTAGCACGTTCGCCTCTCAGCACTGAGGTCTTGGGTTCGAGTCCGCATCTGAGCGGAGTTTCCATGTTCTCCCCGTGTCCGCGTGGGTTTCCTCCGGGGTCTCCGGTTTCCTCCCACAGTCCAAAAAACATGGAGATCAGGTGAATTGGCTACTCTAAAAATTACCCTGGAATTGAATATGTATGTATGTATGTATGTATGTTTGCCCAGATATGGTTGGCACTCTGTCCTGGGTGATCCCCCTAGTGCTCGATGCAGTCCTCCAGGTGGACGGTCGCTTCCGGTTGAGAGTACGCTGTGCGCGATTAGGCTGCCGCTTCTCACCGGTGTTTGTGGTTGAGTGTGTGTAAATGGAGTGTGTTGATTGTAAAGCGTCCTTGGGTATCTAGAAAGGCGCTATATAAGTGTAACGTTCCTTCCTTCCTTCCAGTGAAAATAACTTAATGCTTCAGCATACCAAGAGATATTGCACAACTTCATGCTCCCACCTTTGTGGGAGCAGTTTGGGATGGCCCCTTCCTGTTCCAACATGACTGTGCACAAAGCAAGGTCCATAAAGACATGGATGAGAGAGTTTGGTGTGGAAGAACTTGAATGGCCTACACAGAGTCCTAACCATAACACAACAGAACACCTGTGAGATGAATTAGACCGGAGGCCATCAGCCAGGTCTTTTAATCAAACATTGTGTCTGACCGTAGAAATACAATTCTTGAAGAATGGGCAAGAATTCTCATAAACACTTTCTGAAACCTTGTGGAAAGCGCATCCAGTACAGTTCAAGCTGTTATTGCTGCAGATGGTGGGCTGACATCAAATTAAACCCCATGGATTAAGCATGAGATGTCACTCAAGTTCATGGTCATGTTTTGATATTATATATGGGAAAACCCACAATATCACATCATAATCAGCTAGAATCAGTGATCTAAAAGATTTTACATGTCTAATATACCGTATATTGAAAAGTGCAGCTAATATCAGGCTGGACCACATGCTGCTAAGACCTCATTTAAACTATTGAAACTATTGGTACTAGTTGAAACTGAATTAAAAATTGCCTTCTTGTGATGCTGATGAGTGTAAATAATACAACCTGAAACAAGTGAGCCACACTGATTATAAATTAATGTCATATCTTTGTACTGCATACAGCAGTCTACAGACATAAAAAGCATTGTACTTTGATATTAGATTATTAGGGCTGGACTGGTATACATTACAATGTTCACCAGACACTAATGGTTAAACATCATTAGTAATCCAAGGGATACACGTAAAATATTATTTTTTTTTATAAAGTAGCAATTTGGTACACTTGTACATGTTGGGGTCTTTACATTATCAGAAATGGATCTTGGTGACCATGGTGCCCAGTTACAGTGATGCCATACATAACACTAAACACATAAAATTGTTCAGGTTAATAGTTAATGGTGAGTTCAGTGAAGGATTACAGTGACTTTGCAGTATCTGATAAAGTTAAAACATCATAGTAGTGTTCCCAAAGAGGAATCATTTATTTTAGCTAATAAATTACCTCCATGCATTCATCTGACTAACCCTACTGTCACCATGGTAAGAGCATGGCACTCTGCTCGAGAGGTAAATGAAAATGAAGGTAAAGGTAAATTTAAAAATAGTTCATGATGCTGTATATTGTGCGCTTGCTAGTTCTATTGAGCGAGAGGTAGTGCAAAGTGCTTGGCACTTTGTCCTCTTGGAGAATTTAGATTTTCACCACTTACTCACCTCACTGTCTAATTGGCATATGACACGGTCTACATGGAGAAATCATAGATGAAATCAGCTGACTAATTCATGAACTGGTATTGCTGTGTTTTACACATATTGTAAATCTCTTTTCATTACACAATGGCATAATTTACACTTCAAAGCCCAGTGATGCTACAGCTGACACAAAATATATTTAATAGTGTAGCTAATAGCTAGCTTGCTAAGCGGCATTTCACCCAGTATTACTCTACAAAACATACAAAACCTAATATTGAAATCAAATAATAAATTACATTTCAGAAAGTACAACATATGCACATTGTTTGGCTTTCTCTCAAAATAGAAACCTATCCTACAGGGGTGTCCTCAAGTTGAGTTAACTTTAAAAAAAAAAAAAGCCTGGGCCGATGTTTATTTGTTTATCCAGCTGTGTGTGTCTGAAGAAGAGATGAAAGTGAAATTGCACGGTGTCACAGTCATTTCTGAAGGAACGAACACACACAGACACACTGTGGCTGTGAACTGGAGGCAGGGGAGGAAGAGAGGTTAGAGATGTCTTGATACTGGCTTGCCCTCATGATGTATGACATCCATCAACATAGCCGTAATGGCTACATCTCCTGCTGATGATACATACTGTACATCTCTAACACAATGCCAATACAGGTTAACTTCACAAGACTAAGTGTAGCACAAGCACAACATAACTGGAAAACTAAGTAAAGTGCAGGTCATCTTGCCCTCAACCTGACTTATACGCTGACAGAACAGCCTGCGGTTATAATCACAGGGTAAAGACAGTTTTAGCTGCTGAAAAGCAGGTCTTACTTTTTGTTTCTTCACAATAGCCCCGTCTTTTTATCAGGGCCTTTTTCATCATGTTTGTTTTGTTTTTTATTAGTAAGATAGTATGACACCACTGTATTTGTAACTATGCAGTGATGGTGGTGCAGGGCATCTGTTAGGAACTAGTACCACCAGATGAATAGTCACACAACTTGCTTTCATGAGAAAATATTAGTCTCCACTTGTTGGATCACCAAGTGGTTGCTAAGTGGTTTCTAGACTGTTGCTACATGTGTGTAAATGGTTGCTAAGTTGCTGCAACCTGGTTGCTAGGCTTCTTCTAAGTGGCTGCTAAGGGGTTGCTAGACTATTGCTAAGTGGTTGCTCGGCAGTTGCCAAATGGTTGCTAAGTGGTTTCCAGGCTGTTACTACATGTTTGCTAAATCATTGCTAAAGTTGTTGCTAGGCTGCTGCTAGGTAGTTGCTAGGCTGCTGCTTTGGGGTTGCTAGGCTATTGCTAAGTGGTTAGTAAGCTGTTGCCATGGTATCCCAGGTGGTTGATAGAATCTGCACTGACATCCCTCCAAAAATGAGAAAAAAAAACTTGACTTTTATTTTGAAAGCCAACACCGAGGGGAATTCACAGTTCATGTATGTTGGGTGGTGCTGTTGAGGTGCCTGTTCAAAAATATCCTCCTATGGCCAGATTCAATGACCTCCGCTTTGGCTTCATCAGAATGCCTGGTTGGTGAAGTGAATTTTTACCAGCTTTGAAACCTGAGGTCAGTAACAAGATGCCATGTGTTTAACATCCTGTTATGGTAACTTACTAGGAGGGGTTGGCTTAGCTAATGTTTAAGTTAGTGTTGTAATACTCAATCTGGTCTTGTTCTTGACCTCATTTGGACTCTGTCTCTGAAATAATTGTTGAGATCAGCCGAGTCCAGTAACATGTTGGTTTTGCCTACTTATAGCGCGCCTCTGTGGTCAAAAGACAAAGAAGTCTGACACAAATCAACACTAAATTAAATCTGCAATCAAATTTACTAACATGCAGGCTATAAAAATTTATTTTAGGTGATATAATATTCAATTGTACATTTTACAAAGTGTATGATATACAGTATCTCACAAAAGTGAATACACTAAACATTTCTGCAAATATTTTTTTTATATCTTCATGGGACAACACTATAGAAGTGAAACATGTACAGCTTGTATAATAATAAATAATAATAATAATTATTATTATATATTTTTTAGAAAAGCGCCTTTCAAGACACCCAAGGACCCTGTACAATGATGAGATAAAAATAACATTACAATAAGAAATTTGCTAATAGAAATAGCTAAAAGGATAATGCAAAACACAACACTCACATAGATAAAAATTACTCATAAGCCAGCCAGAAGAGATGGGTTTGGAGACTAGCTTTGAACTTATCTATGGACGGACAGATGCACAACTAAAGAAGGAGGCTGATCCACAGCTTGGGAACCAGCGACTCTAAAAGCCCCGTCACCAAGAGTACACAGCTTAGAGGGTGGAACTTTGAGCAAATGGGAATCATAGGAGTGAAGAGCTCGATTTGAAGAGCATGGCTACAGTAGAGTGCCCAGGCAGGAAGAGGCAGGGCCATGTAGAGATTCAAAAACCAGCATAAGCTATTTATATTATTTGCGGTAAAGTACAGGAAGCTTTTTGAGATGTTTCAGGGAGTAATGTGTTCCCAGAATCTAGTATGACTCAAAACCCTAGCAGCTGAATAATTGTACATTTATTGTATTCTGAACATAAATCAGCACACAGCCATTAAATTCCAAATAGCTGGAAGCACAAGTGAGTACACCTCACAGTGAAAATGTTTAAATTGCACCCATAGTGTCAATATTTTGTGAGACCACCATTATTATGCAGCACTGCCTTAAACCTCTTGGGCATGGAATTCACCAGAGCTGCATGGGCTGATACTGGAATGCTCTTCCACTCCATGATGACATCACGGAGCTGGTGTATGTTAGACACCTTGCTTTCCTCTACCTTCTGGCTGAGGATGCCACACAGGAGCTCAATTAGGTTTAGGTCTGGAAACATACTTGCCCAGTAAATCACCTTGACCTTCAGCTTCCTCAGCAAGGCAGTCACCTTGGAGGTTTGTTTTAGGTCGTTTTCAAGTTGGGAAACTGCCATGTGGCCCAATTTCTGAAGGTGCTCTGTCACAGCACATGTAGAAATTCATGTTTCTCTCAATAAACCACAGCTCCTGCAGTGCTGACTCATGCAAGCCCCAGACCATGATGCTTCCACTACCATGCTTGTCTGTAGGTATATCTTGGTACTCCTTGCAAAAGTGCTGCCACACATGCTGGTCACCATGTGAGCCAAACAAGTTCATCTTGGTCTCGCCAAAACACAGGACATGGCTCCAGTAATCCATGATCTTGGATGTCTTGTCTTCAGTAAACTGTTTGTAAAATTTATGTGTCAGATTCAGAAGAGACTTCTCTCTTGGTTGACAACCATGCAGAACAATTTGATGTAGTGTGCAGTGTATGGTCTGAGCACTGACAGGCTGACCTACTTTATCAGCCTCTGCAGCAATGCTGGCAACACTCATGCTTCTCTTTTTTTTAAAGCCAACGTCTGAATATGAAGCTGAACACATGATCTCAACTTCTTGGTTGACTCTGGTGAGGCTTGTTTTGAATGGACCACATCCTGAAAAACCTTATGATCTTAACCACCATGCTGTAGACCAGTTTCACTGTGTTAACAATCTTCTTGTAGCCTAGGCCATTTTTATTGAGCAACTATTCTATTTCTCACATCCTCAGAGAGTGTATAACACCAAATATAACACCTCCCCATTCACGCCTTGAAGGGACAACGACAAACAAGCACAATTTGGACATGTTCACTGTGAGGTATATTCACTTGTGTTGTCAGCTATTTGGACATTAATGGCTGTGTGTTGAGTTATTTTCAGAAAACAACAAATCTATACTGCTATACAAGCTGTACACTGACTATATATCCAAGTTCCATTTCTGTAATGTCCCATGAAAAGATGTAATAAAATATTGCAGAAATTTGAGGAGTGCACTCACTTTTGAGATACTGTATTTTTGAATGTATAAGGAATTGTAAACCTTTCTCTATTTTATTCAGAGACCTGCATACTAGCACACTAAATAAAAAGTAGTACACCACCATTAAAAGTGCTTTCAGTAGTGTAGATTGTAAAGTTGCATGATGCATTTTGCTCATTCATTACTTGCTGTTTGCTCCGAGTCCACAAATATTGTTCCACATCACTATACATACAGTACTTTACTTCCCTACATAATATTTAGGGAAGGGATGGGCTTTGATTCAAAGTAGCAACACCATAGACATTATATACCTAGACGCGGCATTGAGCGCTGACTCATATGTCAACATCGCCGCCATATTGGAAGTGGCAAAAGCGACCAAAATAACATGAGAGAGATGCTGCACTCTGGTGCTGCGTGGAGTTTTTCTAACCATTTTACTGTCAAAATGGGATCACATGGGGTTACCTTTCACAAGTAAGACTGACTAAATGTTTTTGATCGTATTTGGCCATTCTAACATTTTAAAAACAAAATTATTTTTTTGTGCCTAAAAGTTTCCTAAAATTAGTGCACATCTGAATGTGTGAATGAATGCACTAGCTTAAATAACTTTGTAGAAAGGAGATTTATGAAGTTCAGTCCATTCACTTTAGTATTAGTTCACAGCACAGCTTTGCCTCTTCCAATATGGCGGACACAGAGTTATGTTACATCAGCAGGCCAGCCCAGTCAATGGTATTACCGTAATGTCTATGAGCAACACAATATCAAACTCACTCCTATGCCCTTCTCTGAGTGAATACATACACTTTGGTTGCAATAGGTTAAAGGGAACAAGAGAGTTTAGGTAGGGCAAAAAATGAATGAGCCTTTGGATAATGTATCTGAAATGGTTTGTTGATTGAGGAGAAGTACAGTAGATGGGTGTGTACTGTTCACCACACCATTTATTATGAAATAAATTATGAATGTATCTGTATATCAGGTCCAAAAACTGAAAACAAGCACATCGTCCCCAATCAAACTGAACATGTCTGAGCTGGAACAATGTCCAGATTATTGTTTCACTGCATGTATCAACTGTAGGTGGTCATACAGTATATTACATTAGTACATTATTCACAGAGATGCAGCTGACAGACGCTGTGCATTTAGTAGAATAAAAATTACTATTTTCAGATTAAAGGAGGGTCCAAATATCTTCCACAAACTAATTTTGAATTTAAATATTTTATACAACCACCTGAATCATAACAAGAACCTTCACGAAGGCTGTGGTTTGTTTTATAGCAATGCAACATTTGAGGGTTTCTGCAATTAAATGTGGGTTGATCACAGGATGTACTTAGCACAAGAACATGGGCGGGGGAGAGAGAGAGAGAGAGAGAGAGAGAGAAAGAAAGAAAGAAAGAGAGAGAGAGTCACTGATAGGAAGAGCGTGTGAGAGAGAGTCACTGGTAGAGAGAGAGGGAGAGAGTGTGAGTCACTGGCATGTAGACTGCGAGATTGCACACTTTTTGGGCAGTTTTTTCCTCTCAGAAACAGAACAACACAAAGCTGAACTACACACTGGATAATCTTAAGTTCCACTGCAGTTCTCAACTCTCTGAAGTGTTTGGAGATATTGCTCGTATTGCTCAGGTAGGTTAAGTTTTAATTATGCTAATTCAGGTCACCTTCCATCTGCTGCTTTGACTTTGCCACAGTTAGTGCCATTTTAGCATTTATTTGAACTTTGAGTATACAAGCTTTATTCATCAAACATATCTGCGATGAAGTGAATGTAACCCTGAATATAAAGACATGATGTCCAAATATGGTAACATGCATCACTTGGTAATTTAGAGTGTGTACTTAGTGGAGAAAACACTTCCTTTATGATCAGTTTGATTAATTTTGCATTCGTTTGAAAGTAACCATTCAGGTATGTGGCTCTAAATAAACAAATTTTGATTTAGACTGAGCACAGTTCAATCTGTCTAGGAGGAGAGTGTGTTCGCCCAGTGGACAGAGAAAAAGAAAAGGTTCAAAGGTCCGTCTACACCCTAATCCCTGTAATATGACCCGCAGATGTCATATTACATGTAAGAAATTATGAAATGTGCGATTATTCGCAAACATTAAAAGTATGCAACACAGGATGTTACCCATATTGCATGGCATATTTTGCTGATTTTCCAAGATAACCCACCCTCTGTAGGTAACAAACTGAAATATGCCATTTTCCTACACATTTAGGTCTGCAATTAATATTTAGTTGTATTGCACAACAACCACAAGAGTTAATAATAAATAAATAAATAAATAATAATAATAAATAAATCACGGTTCTTTTGAACAGGGCACATTTTATCATTTTTACCCATTATGTTAAATGTAGTAAAATAACCAGTAACTCTGCACTAACAAAAAGTTTATTCTCTGAAGAACTAATTTTAAAAAATAATAATAAAAAAAATCAACAAAACCTAATTTAATCAGGGGTGTCCAATCCAGCACTGACATCAGAAATGCCACTGTAGGGAAAGAATGTTCCTGGTCCATGATTTTGTTTAGGTAGGTAATGTCAAACTGAAGCCCACATGATTACCCACACCCAGAGTTTCCTAGCAAAATACTCATCCCACTCCATGCACTGGCTTGTCTTCTTCCCTCAGGGCATTCTTGAGCTATTTCCCAGGGTAAATAACACACTTCACATCCATGTGATGTAAAAGAAATTCAGAACTCCCTTAACCAGTCAATCTACCAGTTCCAATGCTTGCATGCTCTTACTATTTAACTGTATTTAGTATTTGATATAATATTTGATAACAGGCATGGACACTTTGAACAATCAGCAGCTTTGGAGTTACATATGCCCATGTTCAAGAGAATCAGCTGTTTCCTTACCATATGACATATCCCCAATTATGATATTTACTATTGTTATGAGATAATCAGCTCTGTATTGTTTGGAGAGTTTACTGATCAGACTCATCAGATTTCACTCATCAGCTAATTACCAGGTTTATCTGTGGTATAAGAGCAGAGGATTCATCAAACTGTGCTAGACTCTGGACGTCAGTTACTTATCACGTGGGGTAAAACAAGGAAGAGACATCACAGCTCTGGACTGCAGGTGCTGGCGCAGGAGGGTTTGAAACATCACTCACTCTGCCACACTGTTTCTTGGTATGAATCAGTTTCTCAAACCCAGATTAAACAAAAACCTATGAACTCCCTCTGGCTGTCCCTTGCAGACGTTAAATGGCAAGTGAAGACATGTCTCTTTGAAATGACTTGTTCTTGGTATTGTACTTTCCATCTTTGTCTCAACATTGGTTCTTGATTCTGTTTGTATTCTGTTTAAGGGTATTTGCAAATTACACTTTTTCCTGAGTTGACTACAGTGCACGAAGTCACACGGGATAAGAGCATCTGCTAAATGCCAGAAATGTAAATGTGTAGGTAAATGTAGATGAAACAGATTTTCCACTAGTAATATACCATTAGCTCTCTATACGGGGGCGTGCGCATGAGATGGGAGGGGAAAAAAAAAATCACAAAATATCCCGGACTCATTGACTGTTAGTACAAAGGAGATGCAGCAAATGCCCGCCCCTCCTTTGAAATGTAAGCGACTGGATTATTATAACGCACAAACAAATCAACCACACAGCTTCATTTAAAAATTCATAATAAAAGAAATAATAAAATAAAAATAAGTTTCCTGCAAAAATCTTACTTGTGTTTTAAATAACGTGTACATGTCCTGACTGAGTAGCCCCCAACACTAGTCCAGGAGGTTTGAGGGTTACAAATGGGGTATGTACTGCACTAAATGTTAAGGGTGGGGGGGCGAAGCAAAAGGTTGAGAAAACCTGGATAAACTGATCATCAGCAAGTAAGAGATTATTTTTTAAATAAAAGTCTTAAAACAGTTAATACACAACTGCCATCATTTAAACGGATTCCTATTAACCCCAAATAAAGTTAAGGTGTTCAAAGGGGACTTTCCTTTTGGTCATGGTCCATGGTCCATGGTCCACAAAGAACTTTTAAAACATCAAAGGGATCTCATTTTTGAAAGGCATCAGTCAGGAGAAGAGAACAAAATATTCCCAAGACATTAGATATACCATGGAACACAGTGGAGATGGTCATCAAGAAGTGAATGAAATTTCAAACAACAGTGACATTACTAAGATCTGGACTTTCCTCCAAAACTGATGAAAAGACAAAAAGAAAACTGGTCCAGGAGGCAAAAAGACCTACAGCAACATTGAATGAGTTGCAGGAATTTCTGGCAAGTACTGTTTGTGTAGTATGTGTGACAGCAATCTCATATATTCTTAATTTGTCTGAGCTGTGGGGTAGGGTGGCAAGACGGTGACAATTTTTACAAAAAACACAAAACCTACATCAAGTCTGTAAATTGCAAAAATAATGTGGAAAAATGTTATTGTCTGCTGAAACCAACCTTTTGGCCTTAATTCCAAAATGAATATTTGGCACAAAAACAACACTGTGCATCATGAAAAGAACAACATACCCACAGTGAAGAATGGTGGAGGCAGCATTATGCTTTGGGGCAGTTTTTCTGGAGCTGGAACTGGGGCTTTAGTCAAGGTAGAGGGAATTATGAACAGTTCCAAATATCAGTATTTTGGCACAAACCCGTCAGGCCTCTGCTAAAAAGTTAAAGATGAAGAGGAATTTGACATTTCAGCATGACAGCAACCCAAAAGCATACCCCAATGTTGAGAAAAGAATGGCTTCACCAGAAGAAGATCAACGTTTTGGAATGGCTCAGCCAGTACCCAGACCTGAATCCAATTGAAAACCTATGGGTAGACCTGAAGATGTAAACACACTTGTAATCTTAACAGATATGGAAGACTTTTGCAAGAAAGATTGGGCAAAGATTGCCAAGTCAAGATGTGACATGTTGATAGATTACTATCCAAAAAATCTGAATGCTGTCAGAAATTCAAAGGGCACTTCAACAACGTATTATTTTAAGGGTGTTTCATACATACTGCTAGGGAACTTCCATACATAATACTCTGTACTCTGTGAATCCATTATCTGTATTCTTCTCACACTGTCTATGATTGTTCTGTTTAATCTAATTAATCTAGGAAATCTCCCCAACTTATTCTAATGATGTTTGAATTATCTGTATCCTCTAGTTGGCCTTTAGACTGCATATCGCCTGTGGCGCAAGTCAATAGAAATTGCTGACTGGGGAGGATTAATATAGATGTTTTCACCAACCTAGCAGATGGACCCAAGACATGTTCCTTGTTTAACCATGTTAACAACACTTTCTTCCTTTGATTCACTTCCTACTTTTCCAAAATAAATGGGATGGAGAAACATCAAGGTTTAGCTTCTCCACAATAAAGCTTCTTTGCTTTTCCATCTGGGGTCCTCGGCTGATTTCCTTAACAAGGGTGTTCATATTTATGGAAACACATTATTTTAATTCTTTATTTTTATTTTTCCACTCTAGAATATTTTAGTTTATATTTTTTGTACAGATTATAGGTGACATTAAAGGTGGGAAAGGTTCTGATTTGGTTCATCTTTGTCAAAAAATTTACAAAAACCTGGCATTTTAACAGAAGTGTGTAGACATTTTATATCCACTGCAAAACAAATGTTATTTAACAGTTCAATAAAAACTTTTAAAATAGCATTTCATTATTTTTCAAGACTGGATTCATGCATAAAGTGTGAAAGCTGAAACTTCAGTAGAAGAATTAGAGAGAATCAGACAATTCTTACACTCTTATAATAGCGCTAGTGTTACCAGTATGGCAGATATAGTTTTCAGCATTTAACAGGCACATATTGTCACATTGGATTGAAAATCACACATTTATCATTGTGGGGAGGACTGTTAACGTGGATTAAAAAACTGAAAGTACTGGAACCCAGTTTGTTTTAAACATGAAAGAAGCCAAAACCACTTCCAACACCCATCAGAGCATCTGCACATTTGACCTAAAAACTAAAATCTGCCATTAAAAAAAATGCCAATTGACCTGCACCTGAGGCCAAGTGACTGTAAAATGACAACAAAACTTTGAAAGTTACTAAATGTAAAGCAAGCCTGTTTGTTAATTTGTGTATTTTTAAAACTGGAAGATATTATAAATGTGGTGTTTTTTCTTCATTTGTCATCACTCAGGCACTGATGAACTGATGCAGCTTTGGGAAAATCAAAAATACCTGTACTGATGATCATGCAAGTATACATCTCTAATTCTTTTATAGTGCTATTTAAACCTATTAAAATGATTCCATATGCACTGCTGGCCACTAAAATTGCTACTTTAAGATGCATTGTTCACATTTTAATGGCCAGAGGTGTATTTTGTGTCTGTGCTTTTAATGTATTCAGACAGAGTATGTTTATTGTCTGCAAAGTAACTGTAGTAATATAGGAGAATAACATGATTGACTACAATGGTGTTGCTCTTTTTGTGCTGTAAAGCCAACATTACTTTATGAGTATATTTTGAGCATATGCTAAAGCTCTGCATATTCAGAAAATTTCAGAAATACTTTTTCCATATCAATTTTGAATTATTCCTGAAATTAAGTACTTGTTGTAACAATAGGTATATACATCTCTTTTTAGGACTTTTGATGACAACATGGATATATTTATTTGGAGGACAAAGAAAATTCGTCTTGCAACAGCTATAATACTGTGTTTAATCCTGATTCATTTATCACATGTTCTGTTTTTCAATCTACGAGAAATCCCTCCAAAACCAAGACCTTCCATACAAAAGCCTTCAACATATTCTCACTCAGCATGTCCAAAATCCATATCAAATGACAGTATAACATCAATTACAAGCACAAGATACCTAATGGTGTCTGCTTTCAGAAATGATGACGCAACTGGTCAAATACACATAATTACCATCATGAACAGGACTCATTCAGAGCTATTTAATTGTATATTTTGTTGTAACCATCATGGTCTGGATATATCCTCTGTAATATTGGACAAACACACTGAACACTTTGGATTTCCTTATGTAACCACCAGTGCTTTCTGCAACATAGAATCATCATGCAATGCCACACATGTGACCATCTCAAGGCCAGAGGATGTTCTTAATATACAAAGTCATAGTTATTTGCCTATATACAAGTTCTGGAATCATGAAAAGGAATTTGATGTGGAGTTCACACTTTGCATTACTTGCTTGTTTGGGAGGTACAATAATGTCCTACAGTTTGTTCAGACTATAGAGACATACAAACTGCTTGGAGTACAAAGAATGGTCATCTACAACACTAGCTGTGGCCCTGACCTTAAAAAGGTCTTGCAGAACTATGTTGAAGAGGGCATGCTGGAAATCATACCTTGGCCAATACATCGCTTTCTGAAGCCATCCGAAGGCTGGAGCTATGAGTTGCACTCAGGGGAAGTCCACTACTATGGTCAGCAAGCTACAATAAATGACTGCATCTACAAGAACAGGCAAAGGTCCAGATATGTGCTAATTAATGACGCAGATGAGATTATCATGCCATACCAACACTCCTCTCTGCAAATGCTCATGTCCGAGCTTCAGGAAAGGAACACAGATGCTACCAGCTTCATCTTCCAGACCCATGTCTTCTCCAAAGAAGTTACTAGAGGCACCACCAGGTTTGACATCCCTGAATGGAGACATGTTCCTGGCATCAACATCCTAAGGCACATCTACAGGGAGCCCATACAGTGGGGGGTCAACAACCCTGGCAAGATGATAGTCAACCCAAGGAAAGTAACACAGACATCTGTTCACACAGTCATTAAAAGCAGTGGGAAAACAGTCTTGGTACCCAAGAGTTTGGCTATCGTCATGCACACCGCAAAACCAAAGCAACCCAGTTTGGGTGTCAACAGACTGACCATGGATGATAAGATATGGGAGTATGCAGAAAAGATGATACCAAATGTAAACAAAGTCCTAAAGAAATCCGGGTTCTTGAACTGACCCAATATGACAAATTATGTGCAAGTATTGTCAAGTCCGTTAAGCCTTTTTAATGGGTAATTACCCAAAAGTTTACAGTTCACGCAGTATATGTTCAAGTTGTGTTCATATGTTTACCAAATTCAACAACATTTCTGTTTAATTCATAATTTGTTTACATCTCTGAGGTGCAAACAAAATTAGTGTGTTTTAATGTGCAATGATGCAGTGTAGAGAAACTAGAATTTCTGGCTGAATGACAGGTCATGACTTTTACAATACAATAAAAAATTGTTTACTTTTTGTATATTTGTTTCTTATTTATTTAGAGGTCCAAAATGACAAATAAACCAGGCTTCTGAGATCTTTCCCTGTTTTGAATATGTTTAGACCAAATCCTAATCTCAAAAACCAGGGGGGTATTCCACAAAGCAGGCTTTCTCAGTTTAGCCAGGTAACTCAAGCCCGAAGTCGAACTTGTCCAATGAGAAAAGAGCAGCAGGACGTCCCTATTGGTCAGTCCACAAAGTACGGCTTAAACTATCTGGCTAACTTGGAAATCCTGCTTTGTGGAACACCCCACAGGCCTCTGGCAATATAAACAGAACCAGTTCATGTAATAGTTTTTGATGATTTCTTTGAAAACTTCAGACAGTCATTACTGCGATATGAACCTCATCATTACTGCCGTGAACCACTCTTACTTGTTAAGTTTCTTTAGAATGGTGCATTTCATCAAACCACTCCCATTGATCATGTATACATCTTAATATCTAAAAAAATAACAGAAGCTTCAAACTTTCTTTTAGCAGAATTTCCTTTTACTGGCATTATTGCTTTTGTAAACTGTGACTTCTTGTCATTTATTCAAACACTGAATGTCATGTGATGGTGAAGCAGCTTGTGTGTATGTGCAGTGACCTTTACAACTCAGTAAGCTTTATGGCTGTGTAGTTTTGTGTTACTTACATGCACAGCTAGTCTCAATGCCAGACCATTCCATGTTGAACTGGCAAACTCGAGCAGCACTGCCTCTCAGCTCATAACCTCCCAGGCATCGAAAATCACAAGTTGCCCCGTAGTTATCTCCTGCACTGTCACACTTCATCCAGCCATTTTCTGGTACAGAGAGTGGGGTGCAGCGGCGCACTGCAGCATTCAAACATACACAAAGCAAAATGTGCATCTTAAATGTGCCTTGTTGTTGTTTTTCATGTCACACGCTTTGATTGTGTTTTGGTTTGTTTTTTGTCTATGCGTTAGCTCCGCCTATCTGTCTGAAAAAATATATATACATTTAATCCTGATTCATTTGGTGATGGTGTCTGCTTTTGTAAATGATGAATCAAGGGCAAATACACGACTGCCATCATGAACAGGACTCATTCAGAGTCATTTAATTGTATACTTTATTGTAACCATCATGGTCTTGACATATCCTCTGTAATATTGGACAAACACAGACATGTATACATTTCACTCACCTCTTACTCTAATGTTGAATCTACAGGAAGCTTTGTTTCCAGCCCGGTCAAAAACTGTGTATGTTTGTTTATGGTTTCCCTCCGTAAAATGTGTTGATGGGGGTTTCCCTTTCAAAATCACACTATAAACCATAAATGAACATCAGACACAAAGAAAAAGATGACTTTTTTTCACTTCTGTAAATGTGGTGATATGTACGTTACTGAACAATGACAGTTGTTTTAGTTACTTTTCAGATTAAACCGATACCACGAGGTTGATTTGCACAATTCCCTCTTTGACTGTTGGTTATTCACATGTACATTATATTTAACCATTTAATCCCAGACTTTTATAATTAATTCACCCATTTCATGGTGTCTAGTAAAGAAAAGTTGGCTGCTCAGTTGTCTCTTGGCCAGCATCACATCACTGTTTATGCTCAAAAACAAAATAACTACATGATTAAAAGTACATGGGCATGATGGATGCTCACTTGAGTTAATTGGTATTGTGGATGCAGATTAAATATTAAGCATCTTTAATCAGAAACCAGATGCCAATCAAAGGTGGATGGCCCTTTACACTGCAGGATGGTAATGAGCTGAAAATGCTGCTAAAGCAGCTTTGGACTTTTTTTTTTTTTAGAAACAATGCATGAAATGTTCTTAATTAGCCATCTACCTGCAGGTCATGGTCAGATTTCAGACAGTCATGCATTCCTGTATGTGAATGTAGGAGAGTTAAAAAAACAAGCAACAAAGATACTGACTCTGTGAGTATGCCATCTGCTGTGTCTTTGCCCTCTGGGGTATCCCAGGTCACTTTTGCAGTGAGCTTTCCTGGCTCTGCTGTTTTCTCCTTCACACTTGGACACTTGATAGTCGGATGATCCACATCTGCAAAAATGAGCACGTTAACATTCTGTTCTACTAAAATGCATTACTGTGCAGAAGTCTTAGGTTCCTATAGATTATGTTAAATGAAGTTGGTGCAGCTGATCAATTAAATAAGTCCATGTGTTGGCTGAGGAGAACATCTGGACCAGGCTGTTCTTCAGCTATTTTTTTAAAAACAGAAAATTCTTGTTTGTTTTTACTGTATTATTGTTTATTTACATTTGCTCTAATCACTGTGTTTTTACAAGTAAAACCACAATTACAGCAAAGACAAATAGATTTAAACAGTATGTTTAGGAGACTTCTGTACAGTGCTTCACCTCAGTGCTCCTTGGCCATCACAAGGATTCATTAAACTCATCAGCAGCACCAACTTGATTTAATATAAAGTATTGATTAACCATAGCAGGTGTTGGATGAGAAGTACAAACAATACTGCATTGCCATGAGGAGAGGTTTGGAAAAGGTTAAACCTAAATTACTTATTATATTAATATATTGGTTTTTATTCCATTAGTGTTTATTTTCTGAGAATACACTTACTGGCCAAAAAGCTTTTTATAACATTATAATTTTTTATAGGGGTGCCTAAAACATTTACACAGTTCTGTATATGGGCCTGTTCTTTGGGTTAAAGCAATAGTCTTGCCACATATGATGTACAAATTCTTTTCCAAAAATGTAACCAGTCATCATTATCAAAGACATAGTTGAGGTATTTAGTTTGCTTCTTTAGTTTTGCATTGAAGCTACTGGTGTTTAGTTAGCCACAAATTTAGCATTGTGTAAACAGTGTGTCTACAGTATTTGACACAAGATAATGATAGTCAAATAGATTTAATTGTGGACTGTACACTGTATGTTCTATTGTATGCTCTACAAAAAATATTGACAAAGCTATGACAAAACTACCATTCAAAACATCACCCAATAAACTTAAATTTCCATAACAACACATACTATTTCAGTAATTCTGCTGATATAGATACTTAATCTTGTATGGCAGAAAGATGAAGAAGGACAGTGTCACTGTTTTTAGTTCGGTTTTAATGTCTCCCAAAAGTTGTTGATGGTGAGCTAATTGGCTTTAGTACAGCTGTTTACTCTCCACCATAAGCACATACTTCACATAAAGCATCGTGGGATGTAGGAATATGGGGCATATATGGGGCACTTATTTCCCTAAAATTGAACAAGATAAACATTTAGTTTTTAAAAGACATTTGAAAATGTTTGCACATATCTCATATTCTAGAGCAGGGGTTCTCAACTGGTCTTAGCCCGGGACCCACATTTCCTCATGGTCATTAAGTCATGATCCACTTTTATAGAATACAACCAAAAAAAATATTTTTGAAAAATAGCCTTGAGATTTCAGGGGGACACGACTGGCGGGGCGCAGTGCTGGAACATAAATTAATATTATGAATTACATTACTATTATTAAACTAATAACTATTATTACTACTACTACTATTACTACAATACATTACTTACAAATTATGATTTATATTTTACTTGTTACTATTAATAATATACTAATAATAACAACATTTATTTAAATGTATATTTATCATTAAAAACATTTATATACAGTGGTAACCCTACTTACGAGCATCCCTACTAACAAGTATTCCAGGTAACGAGTAGCGTAAATTTCTTCAAGTATGCCAACCTGCATTGATTAAACTCGTAAGTAGGCTTACCACTGTATTACATATTAAATATTTATTTAATGAAAATATAACTTGTATTTATTTAAATAGAACTGTTAAAATCATGTAGCATAAAATTATCATCCAATCTTTTTCAGTCAAATTCACTCCAACACATTACCACCAATTTTACACTTATGTTTGGACTGTATGGTCAACAAACCTCATTTACATTAAATTATACCTAATTTCTGAGTAAAAACAAGCAGAAGTTCTTAATTATTTTGACAAAAGTTCAACACAGATTCAAAAGCTTTATTTTTATTTTTTTATATTTATTTTTTACAAACTGTCCGCAACCCACCCAGAACACGTGAAATATGTACTACATTTCTGGTGTATGCAGCTGTACTAAAACCAATCAGCTCACTGTCTGCAACTTGTTGGAGATACCAAAACCGAGTTAAAAAGCAGTGACACTGTCCTACCTCACCCTTCTACAATAGAAGATTGAGTATATGGAGCATCAGCATTTGTGGATTTTACCACAGCAATAGTTTTGTCATTTAACAAATGGCTAAAAACTCATTTTCTACTGAAATAAAACTGTATCATCAATACAATGTGACCCCTAACTTTTGAGATACTGTATGCATTCATTTTTTGTCATACATAGTCAGAAAATATACAGATGATTTAGGGGCAGTCGTTGTCTGGTGTTTAGGTATCTGGTCTTGTAACCGGAAGGTCGCTGGTTCAATCTCCGGACATGTCATGACTAAAGTGCCCTTGAGCAAGGAGCCCCAACTGCTCCCCGGGCAATGTGGATAGGGCTGTCCACTGCTTCTGGCACATGTTCACAGCCTAGTGTGTGTGTGTGTGTGTGTGTGTCTCATTGCACAGATGGGTTAAGTTCAGAGGTCAAATTCCATTGTGGCAAAAGTTGAATCTAATCTAATCTATGCTACAAGCTTCCTTTATTTGTTTGTTGATCTTGTACTGTCACTCCAGGAGAAGTATATACAAGTGTGTTGTGTGACTCACCCAGACACACACTCTGGCCCCCACTCCATGTTTTGCTGCTTTGGCAGGTGACGCTGTGGTCTCCGCGGAGTGTGTATCCTGGTGAACAGAAGAACTGGCAGCGAGAGTTAAAATAGGAACCATCCGAACACTTAAAGCCACCATTCGATGGCATGGCCAACTTTGGACAGCGAACCTCTGCCAAAACACAGTGCATTCATCTCAGATGTAGAACAAGCTGGTACTAATAAAATTCAATATCATGGTACCAATGGTATCAGGTGATATTGAGCTTGCATTAGTAAAATCAATTAATCAATGCTCCCTGAGTACTGTTACACTATACTAAAAGAGGTATTAGAAACCTGACATTGTTTGACATTGTTTGTTTTTCTTTTACAGTTACACTAAAAGAATGGTTGCACATTATTGTAAATATTAATTAACTGGACAGAGACCAAAGGAAATTTGCTGATTTTATATGTTACATGTTTTTTATGCTTTAGAAATGCTCTACGTCACTCATCAAGTGACTAAATTAGAGTATATTCAAACCATTTCTTATAAAAAAACATAAAAAGTTGTACTATTTTCTAGGCATTGCCATTGGTTGCAGTGCTCATTACATTGCAAATAACACTGCTAAAATTGTTATTACTGAGAAGCTATAGTGGCATGTCAGTACCAGTGTATCGGTATAGATGACATATTGGCCAGCAGCACAGACAGGATGATTCCTATACTTCCGTGTATGTGATACCACAAACAATTTACAATGTTTACTTAATTACATCAGGTTGTGGTTTGTTCAGTTCAGCAGCTAACATGTTCCTCATTTTACTCAAATCTCCATTTAAAACAATTTAACTCAACTTAACTCAAATGTATCTTACAAGCCAAGAAGCAAGCTTCAGACTTTAACCGACTACAATTGAGTTAAAAACAGAATAAGGTAGAACAAAAGCATCAAATAAAAACCTATGTAACTGATCTGAGTGGAACATTTCCTCTTACTACAGTTGCACAATTATGTTACTGAAGACGTTTTGAGTTCTGTTTTGTCATGCATGTCACTGAACCTAATAAGTAAGGTGTAGTACAGTAGGTAAGGTGATGCATGTCAGATTATTAGCTTTGTGAATAGCTTATGTAGAGATATATGGAACTGTTTGTGTGAGTGAAGCTAACCTCTACATGTATATTTTCCTGACCACTGTTTGCTGGCCATGCACAGGATCTCGCTGCTGCCCTGCAGCTCATAGCCTCTTTTGCACTGGATCTTACATCGGGTTCCCAGGACATTCTTATAACGCTCCCCATGTGGTGTTTGGCAGTTCACATGGCCATGCTTTACTTTGACTGGAGCACACCATGGAATACCTACACAACAGACACACTACAATCAAAGATGTACACTCACTTCTTCTCTGAGGTTAGGGGTTAACCTTCTGAGTATTCAGAAGTAAAAGCATAGCAAGGTGAGAAATAACAGTGGACCATCCTAAGAAGGGATGAAAGAAATCAAAAGGAATAACAAGGGAGTGGTACCATGAACATAGAGATGCTAAAATGTACCCTAATATGGATCTACTATTATCAGGAAATGATACAAATTAAGCATTATTTAACCTCTGATTCTTTAAGAATAAGAGCACTTGAATAGTAATTAAGTTATTGATATACAAATCATTAGTTAATCACAATTCAAAAATTAACTAATAAAAATTTAATAATTTATTTTTAGATAAAATTTAATAATAAAAATTGACTCATGATGGAATAACATAGAATAGAATAAAATAAAATAGGATATTTTATCTAATAAAATAGGATTTTAAAAATTATGTCAGCTGATGATAATGTTGCTGTAGTGTTGACACCTCCATAAACACAATGTAACTCATGCATTTACTACTTAACCTTCCTATGTAAAATTTAGCCTTACATCTGGAAAACAGACAGACAGTACAAAGGTAACTGTCAAGAATGACAATTTAGGGTTGAGAATGGTTGATTTTAATCTTGCTTTTTAATTTTACTAATTAATATTCATTTGTACTGTTTTTTTATTCTAGTTGACAGGTACTGTATGTAGTAGGAACATCAAAACAGACTTCATCCAAGGACCAAGAAGACCTTAATCCATCCTTCCTCATGAGTATGTTTCAGATATGTATATAGCAAGAAAAGGTTTGTGCGAGTGTGTGAATGCGTGTTCACCTGTGTATCGTACATCCTCATCATCTGTATAGGGCCAATACCCCGACCCTGGAAAACAGCAATAGGACAGCAATAGCGAGCCAGGCGTAGCTGAATTGCCACAGAATCATAGAGATCCCAAAGGGCTGCATGTAGTGTTGCGTGGTATTCATATTTCAAAATTAATATATTTTCCAATTGTATCATTTTTTCAGGATATCCAATTAAAACATTTAAGACTTCATAAGTACTCATACTGTATATGCTAAATGTATGTTTTACACACTATTGGGAATGTTAACCAGCCAGAAAATAGAAGCTTACAGAATTTATATATACAGTGGCACATCAAAAACTATTGTGAAAAGTTTATTGTTGTTTATAATAAGCTCCTTACACAAAATATTAGCACCTTGCATGTTTAAGGTTGTATTAAATTCAGGTTCCTTCAAGTGGCATTACACAATGATGACTGAGCTAAAAATACCTGTGGGGTGTGCAATGGGATTGCATTTGGGCGCTAAAGGCCACAGTGTGAAAAACTAGATGAATTTGTATATGTATTGAAGCACAGAGTCATACAGTTCTACCAGCAGTGGCAAAAATTCCAGTCTGCAGGAAATTCTCATTAGAACTGCAGTCAACAGCACACAAGGCTGAAGGTCTCTTACATGCCTTTCAGCTCATGTTCATGGTGTGCAGTTCCCTGCAAACTGTTCTTTCAGAAATTGGTTGTGAAGGACCTGTGTTGACTTCAAGAAGCAATTCTTGCCTGGAAGCAAAGTCAGTTTTATTCAGAAGTCATGAAATCCCTTAGCAGTCCCTGTCCATAAATTTAGTATTTCATCTACAATTCTAATGAGAATTTCCTGCGGACTGCGATTTTTGCCACTGCTGGTAGAACTATATGACTGCACACACAATTCACCTCCAAATTCACCTACTTCCTTCACACTATGACCTTTGGCACTCCCAAATGCAATCACTCCTTTTTATCAATCATTAATTGCAACACATTTTCCCCACATTGAACAAGACATTCACTGCACTGTACCACCTCTTTTCAATCTATGAATCCTGTCCCACACCTCGCAGGTATTTATTGCCAGATAATTCTTATGCCATCTGTAGGACCCTGAAGTTACTACAACTTTAAACATGCAAGATGACAATTATTTTGACTAGGTAGCTTATAATTCAAAAAAGCTAACTCTCATATTTTATATTCATTCATTGTAAAGTGACATCTTTTATTTTAATGTTGAGTATGATTAAAGCTCGTGTAAGTCAGAAATCCAGAATCTCAAATTATGAGAATATTTCATTTGTAGTAAATTCCTATTCAAACAGTATCAACATTTGAACAAAAGGCTTTAATATGTTGCTTTATTTGTAATGAATATAAACATATGATTGTTTTCAAACAAATACTTTTTGAATTAATTTGTGAAGACAAATGTACTTTTTCCACAATCTTCATAGTTGGAGATGCACCAGTATTGCATTGCAATGAAAGTTCTGGAGCACACAGTGAAGGACACATTATGGTTAACTACAATGTGTCTTTCAGTGTTACCTAACATTTTATTATCCAACAATGGCCCTAATAAATATTATTGTGCGACATCAGTTTTTCTGTTTTATTATGAGATATCAGTCAACACTACTTGCATGAAAACAATCTCTGATTCCTGAATTGTGACAATACCCTTAAAGCCTCAGCCAGGATTTGCTGCAATGATTTGTACATGTTTTGCTTCAAATGCTTCAAAGCAACAAAGCAACAAGACTAAAACTACAAAACATGCAGTGCTTAGTGTATATTAGTACTTACTGTATATACATGCATGTGTATTTGGGGTACATTCAGTACTAGTCCAGGCCACAGGTGGAGTAAGGAGTCTTTGTATTAAAAACATAGACTATAAACAAATTACAAATAGATCTTCTTCCACTAGAAATATTTTTAAAGGCCTTCAGAGTAGAATAAGAATTTGATAGGATGAATAAATGTTGATCAAATGTTGATCCCTTGATCTGGCAAGCACAGCTGTTTCAATAATAATAATAATAATAATAATAATAATAATAAATCACTAAATTATGCTGTTATTTATAAATTTTATTAAACCATTTGTAATAGCATTGAGGGTCAATAGGGAATATGAAGACACTGATTGTAATATGATTGTAATAGAGATGGAGAAGAGGGAATGGTTCAGTTTGGAAGTTATGCCTGCACTTTCCAAAAAAAAAAAAGAGAAAACCTTGCACATGTTGAAAGAAATGTTAGAAGTTCTCAATTATTGTCAATATGTCATTTTCTCTTCCATTTGCACAATTCAGGGTAAACATAAAATATCTCCAACAGAAACATTTTCTGTGGTCCATTCCATCTGTTTCAGCAGCACATACTGTACTTACTGGGTTGAAAACAAGTGATCCTGAATCAAGTGAGCCATTACATTAAACGTAAACTACATTTCCCATAAGCCCTTTTTGGCTCCTCATAACTAGGGAACACTACTATCTACCACACAAACAAACACATCCCACCTGGTGTGTGCTGATGAAAAGATATGACATCATAGAGTATCAAAGTATAGTTTGAGATTCAGCAACATCTGTTTCTCTCTCTCTCTCCCACAACACACACACACACACACACTTTTCCATGTTTCTGTGTTTCTGACTTTGGAAATCCTGATTCTGTTGTGCTCTGTCTTTGGCTCAGCACCAGTAGTGCGTGTGTGTGTGTGTGTGTGTGTCTGTGTGCTTGAGTATGTGCCCATTTTTTCTTTGGCAGATGAGTTTTCCCCTGTTCCATTCTGTTGAGCTCAGCAGAATATTGAGTAACTCTCTCTCACACACACACACACACACACACACACACACACACACACACACAGAGAAGAGTTTTCCACTCAAAGTAAGCTTTGCTGGATCAGTCGTGTGTGTTCCTGCCATCTCTTTGAACTGATGGAGATTTTGAATCCAGTACATTACAGAACATTTCAAGTTTACTTGGTCAAGACTGCTGAAACTTTTCACTGTTATAAAGTCATATATTACTGAAAACCTAGATGAGCCCTGAGGCTGTCCTCTAGCTTCATCTGGTACTGCTTCTAGCCCTAATTAATTAGAGTAATTCAAGTTATTTGATTACAAAAAATGATCAAGGAATTTTCTCTGCCTCAAAGCACAGTATTTTGCACGACTTTTAATGTGGCACAGCACCCTTACATCACCCCCGCAAAGGAAGAAGGCAGAGGATTGTGAAGATGGAAGACAATAATGTCGTAGAAAGTGAAGCAACTGAAGCAACTTATTTATTTGTAACAATGTATAACTTATTCTAAGAAAACTTCCACAGGACTCTGGGTAAAGATGAACAAACAATTGTTTATTCCAGACTATACACGTGATGAAAACACTTTTAATCCATGGTTATGTTATTCCAAATATGAGATGAAACGCAAACTGTAACACTAAACATAACAATAAAACTGTAAGCTACCAGTATCCTACTACCACTCACACAAAAAACTTAGAACCTGTCCACACCGCATCGTAACTGTGTAGCTTTTAAAGTGACAGTGCACCTATTTTTTTTTAACATAAACAAATTGTTCTTTAAGACATTCGGTGAGTCAAAAAGTTAATTTCAGACACCATGTGTGGTGGAACAAGTATATGTTTGTAATTGTAAATGTTTCTAGACAAAAAAAATAGTTTGTTGCTTTGCACAAATGTAAGAAATTATTTAAGAAATAAAAATTATCTAAAAAATGAAAACAATTGATTGTTCATTATTAAGAATTGCCTTATTTTGTCTTTTGTACTCATAATTGCTCTTTAACCAAGCAAAAATATGTTTTATCCGATTACTTGATTAATCAGGGGAATTTTCAGTAGGCTACTCGATTGCTAAAATATTTGAAAGCTGCAGCCCTACTAATATCAGATTAAATTAATGTTACATAATGAAACAATTTACAGGGCACATCAATATTACATTACAGTGTTGTTCTATATTGTTTCTGTAGCTTTCATATTAAGAACATTTCTGATAGCGATCAGATCTACTGCTGTGTTCTTGATAAAAGTTTGATTATTCTTTTAATAAAAAATGAAGCTTTTATGTTTTATGAATGAAGAATAATATTTCTGTTTTTCTATGTTGTTGAATTAAACTGTTTATAATGTGAAATATTTAATTATTCCCAGATTGCATTTTCCTCAATTAAAAGAAGCAAAGAGCTCAGCGGGCAAAGACGCTACCACTATGACCCGAGGATCCCGAGCTTGAATCCCGGTCATGCTGTTTGCCATCAACAGCCGGGGCCCAAGAGAGCAAAAATTGTCAGTGCTCTCTCTGGGCGGATAGATGGTGCTCTCTCTCCTTATTACTTTCACGTTGCAATGTCTGCTGGCTCAGGTGTCTACTGATTGGTCCATTCGGAGCTGGGGACCCTGTGTGCTTTCCTCCGAGCATGTTAAGCTCTTCAGTCTCCAGTGATGGTGTATCAGTGGTGGTTCGAAAAGAGGCGGTCACTGCATCACATGCAACAGAGGAGGCTTGTGCTTGCCTGCACCCTCCTAGAGTCAGGGACATTGCAAAGTGATGGGGAGAGGCCTAACGGAGGGGATGGGCTAATTGGCTACCACTACATTGGGAAGGGGATAAAAATTGGCAAAAACCTAGAAATAAAAAATTTATTAATTAAAAAAAGGAGTAAAGAGTAATTTTTAACACAAAAAAGAAGCAAATTATATATAAGAAAGTTATTATTTTCAATACACTTGAGTATCATAATATTTAGGAGTGCGTGTAGTATTAAATGATATTTGAGGTCCATCACAATGAGTGACATTCTGAGGGCGGGAGAGTACTTTTACCTTTTTAATACTTTTTTATGCTTCAGAGAGTGGGACCTCCACGTGTAATAAATTACTTAGTGCTCCTTTAATTGATTAATCAAAATTGTAGAGGACCAACTAATAGTTTAGGAAAGCAGTTGTTTGTTGCAGCCCTAGTTGAGAATAAAGGAAAAACAAAAGAGGACACAGCTATTAATAAATAAGGAGCATTTTTTCAGTAATGTAAATATCCTCAGCCCTCAATAACACATGAATAAAACACACACATAAGCAGTTTCCAGGCCCGGACTTGGCAGGCTGCGTTCATACTGTCAATGTAAATCTGACTCTGACTCTTGGAACGGATGTTCATGTTACAGCCTGTGAGAGATCCATCATATGTATCTTTATACCAGCCTATAGCTACACACACACACACACACACACACACACACTCTTATATAAACATACCTACCAAGTTCCTGGAAATACTCTACAGTACATCAACAAGCACAGTACAGTATTAAGCACCAGTGATCTATATCCTGCCATATGCTCACCATCAGTGAGAAGAGTAGCCTAAACATAAATAATGTATTGTTCCTTCAGTGAAATAATGACTCAGGTAGAAACACTCTTCCTAAAAACAACTTCAATAGAAGTATAAAAGCAACACTTAGTAAACGTCAGTGAATGCAGACATTTAAACACTGCTGCTTAATTCACGTTTTATTATGATTTTTTTAAGTGACTGTAAGTGAACACTTTAGTACACAGTTACTGTAATTTTTGGGAAATTATATAAAATGTTGCATTCTGTAAATACATATTTAATGCTGCTATCTGATCATTGAAATTCATCAAATAAATAGAAATTGTAGTAACTTGTTCATTCTTGCCAATACACTGTCCTAGTATTAACAGACGCACTCAGATAACTTGTCTTGACTTGGGTCCCTGCATCTCCTGTCAAACTTCCTGAGAACACTTCATAGTCACAGCTGATCTAGAACATCTTGAACTTTAGAACATTAGACAAGCCAGTCAACATGAGTAGATTTGACACTCTGCCCAAACCACACTTTCCCCCCCTAGCTCATTAATCCTCCTTAAGGTTTTCTTGGAATAAAACTAATAATCCTGTGCTCCAAGTCTGCTCTTGAGAGAACCGCTTTGTATCACATAAACACGTCACACTCACTAATGCACCACAGTCATCGCTGAAAGCAAAATGGGTCATTTGTACTCCAAAGCATAAACATGCAAATACTTTCAATCTGTTCATCTGCTCCAAAGCACAACAAATAGCTTGCAGTGAGTATAGGTCTCCTGACCCAATTTCAAGCTTTTCCAACACTTTCAACTCGTTATTTATTTATCTCGCACCATCAGAGGTGTAGGACTGTCCAAAATCCGACTCAAGCCTTGTTACTCCAGTAGTAATAGTCAGAATATTATGATCACAGCAAGTTTGGAATGAACTCTGACCGTGACATCTCAGACGACATGTGATATTGTTTGTTTTGAATAAGTGAGCACAACAGTCAGTTGTAGCATTACATTACATTACATTGCATTTAGCGGACGCTTTTATCCAAAGCGACTTACAATAGTGGGAAAGTACAAATGTGGAAAAATTGAGTTGTACTAGTATTTACTAGTACTAAGTATTAACATTACGATATCGAGTGCTGAGTGCATATCAGTACTCTTGGGGAGTATTTGAGATCACTAGAGCAGGTGCTCTTTGAAGAGCTCGGATTTTAGGAGTTTCTTGAACCCAGTGAGGGACACCTCTGCTCTAGTGGTGGTAGCCAGCTTGTTCCACCATCTGGGAACTACTGAGGAGAACAGTCTGGATTGCTTTGTGTGAATGTTAGGCAAAGCAAGGCGACGTTCAGTGGAGGAGCGCAGCGACCGGGCAGGAACATAAGCTTTTAAGAGCGAGTGCAGATAGGAGGGAGCCTGCTCTGGCGATCGTGCAGGCTTTGTGTTTGATCCGAGCAGCAATTGGAAGCCAGTGTAGCTCAATGAGCAGTGGGGTGACATGTGCCTGTTTTGGATGGTTAAAAACCAGACGTGCTGCAGCATTCTACACCATCTGTAGTGGTTTAATAGTGCAGGCTGGGAGGCCTGTTAGCACAGCGTTGCAGTAATCGAGGCGTGAGATAACCACAGCTTGTACCAAGAGTTGTTGTACTTGTAGCAGAGTGTAAAACAGCTGTTATGGATGCAGCCTGACTGATGTCCGAAAGGTCATGGTAATAGGGTACCAGGCAAAGGGTGATAGCATCTGGGAAGCTGCTAACTTTGTGAAATGGTGTTGGGCCACCCTAGTGAAGGTGTGCTGAGATTGGACTTATTGTACATTGAGAGTCTCCCATCTGGGCATTGATGACAGAAGTGAATGACTCCGGCAAGTGGTACAGAGCAAGTCAATGCAACACAGTGGACCAGATATGACAGTGTCAGGGATCATTACTGAGTGAACACTCCAAGGCAAGGTTCCCACTGTTAGTTAGGTGGTAATAATAGTCTATGTGTGTTGATGTAGCCAACAAAAAACCTAACTTGAGTTTTAAAAAAAGTCATGTCTTCCTCAAGTAACAGAGTTAAACTTCAATAATCCACCATCTAGCGGCAGGAAATGAGGTTCTACTGAGATGAAGCGGGTCAAGAACTGAAGCAACAGAAAAATGAATGATGACCTAAATGTGACTGAAGCAGGTTGCTCCTAATTTAACTCATATCTCACTAGACATGAAAAATCATGACACACAGGGTAGCTAATCTAATGAGCTCATTTGCTCTACATAACGGTGCTGTGCTACCTCTAGATCCAGTGATGATGAACATCCTTCAGTGAACAGAGAGATTATTCACAGAACAGCAGCAGACTTGCAGTGACTCACTGGATGAATAGGTACACTGTACTTTTTTCCACTGACTGATATTAGTTTGCGGTTGCATGAGGGGTGCACTGTAAACCCCCTCGGCACCCCTCCCCAAAACCGTCCACGTACACACATCTACATAAACCTAAAACTTCTCCAGCTTACACACAGCGCAAAAAGCCCCCTTTCCTGTCAGCTAAAGCTCACTCCTCAGCTCCAGACCAGACTTCTGAGAGGTCCCGGACTGTGGTGGGCCTGTGAAGCGGGGTCTGCTCCTGAGCCGAGTGTGAAAACACACACGTAGTGACGGGGAGAGAGGACAGGCTTTTCTTACCGTCGTACGCGAAGCTGAGGCAGAGCTGGAGTCCCAGCAGCACACACACACACAGCCAGGTGTCCATCTTAAAGTGTGCGGGAGTGAGGGAGTCCCTCCGGCGCATTCCTACAGCAGAAGCGCCCGCCCTCCTCCTCCCAGAAACACGAGCCCATTCAGACCACTTACATACATGCAGAGAGCTGGATCTCCTTTATAAGTGTCAGAATATTATAACCGCCTACCTAATGGTGGGAATAACCACCATTGGTTTGTTCGGAGGCACTTCATGTATCAAAAGTCCATTCTGGGTCTTCACTACAACATCCCCAAAAGTTAGCAGTTTCTAAATGTTTACCTCCTTTCACCCACTACCTGCCCATTTACATCAGTCACATCACGTCCTCTGCCCACAACTGTACGAGCTACACCCTGCTACAGCTGACTGGTGTGCTCGCTTATTTATACCTGCAGCAAAATCTGTCACGTCGCATCTGTGACGTCAGAGGCCGAGTTCATAATAATGTTCTGATATGGCTGTGTGTGTTTGTGCCTTTTCCGTTGATCACTATGACTTGAACATCAGAATATTAATATTTAATTTAGAGTTTGAGTAAATGAACTGTCAAACACTATCAATGCAAAGGCATAAAATATGTCACTTTACATGTAATGAATACACACTACACTAAAACAAGATGGTTCTTCAAGGGATCTTTAGTTTAAAAAATGGTTCCATATAGAATAATAAACACTCAAAGAACCCAAAGGGTGCATGCTGCAAGAGTTCTTCAGAATGATGAGGAATGTGTTGTAATGGTTCTATACTGATTTTTGAACACTATGTTAGTGTTCTGCTATTGTCAAGCTTGTAATAATAGAATAACCCTTTTTGGTGCTATATAGAACCATTTTCAAAATGTTTCTGTATAGAACCATCTACTTTCTTCACCAGTCTGAAGGACCCTTTCATCATGCACAAGAGTTCATGTTCATGATTCTATATAGAACCATTTTCTTTAATAATAATAATAATAAAAACCTTAAACAACTATCTCTTTTAAAAGTGTATATGAGACACAAATCAACTTTTTCATGGCATTGTGATTTTTGAGATGCACTAGTGCTCAGTATGTAGCTCATTTTTGGTCAAATTGAAATTCTCAAATTCTGAATTATCTGAATAATAATAATAATAATAATAATAATAATAATAATAATAATAATAATAATAATAATTTGATTTTCTATATTCTAATATGCTGTCTAGATAGTTATTAAGGTTGAAATTGCTAATTGATTGTATTAAAATACTAATATGTTTAATTGTAATAATAATTTGACTATTGATTTAATTCAATTTTTTAAATATTTTCTACCTTACTGTGCAAATGCAATAAGTACATGATCATATCAGAATGTTATGACTACACCTGGTTTGACATGAGGTATCACACATGCCACATGACAGGGATTTACTGGATGTATAAATAAGCAAGCACACCAGTCAGTTGTAGCAAAGTCATCATGGACATAATTTGACTGATGTCCAAATTGACATGATAATAGAGTACCAGGCTTCTCATACACTGAATGCATCAAAACAGCTTAACAGTGGTGCCCCAAAGGCCATTGATGCTAGAGAGGAATGACGACTCCTGCAAGTGGCACAGAACAATCAGAGGCCCACTGTGGACAAGTTAAACTCTATAATGAACACAGGAACAACAACCAAAGTGTTAGGGATCACCACTGAGCGAGTCAAGGGTGGTTATTTCCACAATTAGGTAGGTGGTCATAATATTCTGATCTGAATGTGTAAATGTCTAATGTATTCTGAAAACAACTTCTTAAAATACAATAATAAACTGTGAAAAATGAATTCCTAAAGGTCACTGTGAGTGGGTAGATAGATTTTTTTGTGTGAAGCATGGTTAAGAGTTAATTTTATTAAATTCTCAGAATTCAGTCTTGATTTTCCTCACACATTGAAATTTTAACATGTTTTGGAACATAGTAGCAAACTCTGTTGCCATGAATTTATTTGAAGCATATTACCGTCATTCACCCTGTCCTGACTCCAGACTTAAAGTTATTTTATTGCAAATATAGAAATTACTTTAAGTACAAATATAGAAATAAAAGTAAATATAACATTTTATACATAGTTTTTTTCTCCTAGAAAAGTGAATGTAATGAACCTCTAAGGTATATGGTTGTGCCATTTACTCTATACCTTTAAGAGAAGATTGACATTGTCTGTACTTTGGATGGCAAAACATACCTGTGTAGTTTTAACTGCGTTTTTTTTCTACTGGTAACTACGTGTACTTTATTTGAGACATTATTTCGTTTGTATGTCTACTGAGATTTTAGGTTACTCTAGCCATACTTGACTAGTACATTCTAACACCAAAGTGTCAAGGTTACCACCCAACATTTTTCTTCATTCTTCCCCAAGAAAATACTTTTGCGTAAAGATGCTGGGTAAAGATGATATCCATATGTTCAAATTTTTTGCTCTCTACTTCTCTTTTAATAACAGTAATCAGAACAGAAAGAACTGGTATGTGGTAATAACAGTGTTGGAGGTATCTGAAACATAACATGGAAACTAGCTTATTATTTTTTAAGTCATTTTTTTGTCTCATATACAACACATACCTTGAATAAAATAAATAGTATAAACATGCAATAATAAACACAGGATTTGTGCTTTACCAAATATAACGTAAAAATACTTCTAAAATGACTGTAGCTAAGGCACAATACTGAGGACAACAGTTTAAAGAAATGATTGATGTTATCTCCAATCCCAGCTCATTTATGATGGTATCTGTGGGAATTAAAAGGGCTTTCTTGCTCCATTATAATGTCTCTGAGTCAGCTCACAAAGGTGGTAACAGAAAACAGATGTCTAATGCATTTAATAGCTCCACAAGCTACTCAGACAAAAGCTTTTAGGCAACCATCGTCATTCAATAGGTTTTGGACTACTAAATGCATCTTTAAAACACATGTTTATCACATGTTTATTAAGCATTATACAAAAAGCCACAAAAATGAATAATGAATAATAAAATGAAAATATTTGAGTGGGGGATAACGTGATTCCTGGTTCCTATCACCAGCACTGTAGAAAGGTTTTCTTTACATTAACAATATTAGCACTGTCACAATTATTATATCATTTCTTGATGGTAATAATTTTAGGTAATCCTTTAAGCTGCTCAAAATTACTGTCCAAAGATGCAGGTACATGCTCTAGAGCAACGGTGAGTAATGTTTGTTTATTTGAGTTTGAACTATTTGTTCACTTCAGAGTTACTGAGTAACAGGATGCAGGAAGCTAATCACTTATTCTGGCCACTTTAGGCTTGAACTTAACAAAAGTTGCCCACACTAGACAAAGTAACACAGTTAAAACTTGTTAATCAGAATTATTTGTATGGCAATTAAACAACAGCTAAAATGCCATGGTTGTAACAGTCCTATCTGAAGCACTTAATAATTACAGTAAGTATTGGTACATTGGTACAATTCCACACCTTTAATGTCTTATAAGACATGTTTTAGAGATGTTACAAACCGACAGAACATTCTTGCAATGTGTATACTTAAAATATCTTCTTCATCACTTGTTTCAGTATTTTTTATGCACATAACTATGAAGGTCATTTCAGGTCCAGATACTGAGGTAAGACGTTGTTCCAGAACTGAGTGTCCTGAGACGCATGAGCTGCTCGCTTCTTCACTTGAGGATTTTGTCTGTCTCTTGTATTTCTTTCCCTAACTGCTTGTTTGACTGGGGCTGCCGCTTTAGGTTTTGTTTTAGATGGTTTCCTTTGAGTCACTTGCTCTTCCTCTTCCTCTTCCTCTTCTTCACCGTCTTCTTCCTCCGCATCTTCTTCTTCCTCCTCTTCTTCATCTTCTTCCTCTAATTCTTCACTTTCATCCTCTTCATCAGCATCATGTACTGCTTTCATTTCTTTCTTATACTTCTCATGTTCAGTCCCCTCTTCTTCTTCTTCTTCTTCCTCCTCATCTTCTTCTTCCTCCTCTTCTTCATCTTCTTCCTCTAATTCTTCACTTTCATCCTCTTCATCAGCATCATGTACTGCTTTCATTTCTTTTTTATACTTCTCATGTTCTGTCTCCTCTTCTTCCTCTTCCTCTTCTTCCTCTTCTTCTTCTTCTTCTTCTTCTTCTTCTTGGGTACCTTTATTTTCTTGATCTTCTCTCCCTTTCTTTTCTATGTTCTGCCTTCCCACTTTATTTGCTTCTTTCCTTTCTATTTTCTCCTCCATTTCTTCCTTTCCTTCTGATTCAGATTTTTCCAGCCATGGTTCCTCTGCACCTGTTTCTCTATCATCTCTTTCACTTTTAGCGCTCTGTTCTTCAGCATTTTCTACCACCTTTCCTTTTTCTTCACCTGCCACTTCAACATTCTCTTTTTCTTTTTTCCTTTCATCAAGTTTTCTTCCCATCTCTGATGTTTCTTCATCACTCAACTCCTTTTGCATTGCTTCTTGAGCCTTTTGTTCCTGTGGCTTTTTCACTTCTTGCACATTTTCACTTTCTTTTCTTTTCAATTGCCTTTCCTTTACTTCGTGTGCTTCTTCTTCTTCCTCCTCCTCCTCCTCCTCCCCCTCATTTTCGTCCTCTCCTTGAACTTCACTTAATTTTTTGTTTAGAGTTTTATCATTTTCTTCTTTCACTTCTTCTAGTTCCTGTTCTTCCTCATCTTCATCCTCACCCTCATCTTCATCACCACCTTCTTTTTCTTCCTGCTCATTGTCTTCATTTTCATCTTCATTTCCTTCCTCTTCTTCCTCTTCCCCACTTCTCTCTTCCTCCTCTTCCTCTTCTGCTTCTTCCTTCTCTTCCTCTTCTTCTTCCTCCTCTTCACCTCCCTCTGTGTCAGTTTGTTCTCCATGACCCTCAGAAAGCTCACTTGCTTCTTCTTCATCCTGTATTTCATCACTCTGATTCTCTTCTTCCTCTCCACCACTGTCTATCTCAATCTCCTCCCCCTCTTCTATATCTCCTTCATTGTCATGTTCTCCTTCCTCTTCACCTTCATTCTGTTCTTCTTTTTCCTCCTCCTCCTCTTCTGATGCTGATTCTTTCTCATCCTTTTCCTTTTCTTCCCCAGCCCATGATTCTTCACTATCATTCTCTCCTTCTTCATGCTCTTCCTCTTGTTCTTCTCCACTCTTCTCTGCATCACTCTCTTCTTCTTCTTGCTCTTCTACTTCATTCTCAATCTCTCCATCTACACTTTCTTTGTCCTCACTTTCTTCTTCTTCTTGCTGCTCCACCTCACTCTCACTCATCTCATCTTCCTCACTCTCATTTGAGTCATCATTTGCTTCCTCACTCTCCTCCTTTTCACTTTCTTCATCCCCCCTCTCTTCTTCTTCATTCTCTTCATCTTCACTCTCTTTTCCTGCAACACTTTCATCTCCACTCTCCTCTTCTATGCTCATTTCATTTTCTGTTGTATTACTATCACTACTGCCCCCCTCATCCTCTCCTGATGATCCACTCTCCTCTTCCTTACTTTCTCCTTCCTCTTTCTCTTCTCCTTTACTTGTTTCCTCTTCCTCGCCCTCTGCCTCACTCTCACCATTTTCATTGTCATCTCTTTCATCTTGACTGCTCTCTCCTACATCTTCTTCCTCCTTAGCACTGTCTCCCTCACTACTCCCCTCGTCTCCTTCCTGCTCCTGTCCCTCACTTTCTTCTGCTGCCATCTGATCTTCCCCTCCTTCACTTTCTTCACCTTCTTCCTCTCCTGCAGCTGAAGAATTGCCAGTTTCTCTCATAAGCCCATGTTTCTTTTTGTTTATATCCCCTTCCTCTGACTCATCACCCCCTCTAATGGTCTTTTCTTCTTCATCTGAAATATGTTCACCTTCAGAATAACCTGCTGACCTGTTGCTTTCCTCATTTGTACTGTTCATGTCTATTTCCTGGTTCTCACTGATTGCTGACTGGTCCAGATCAGTGCTACTCTTCTCCTCTTCCTGGTGTGGAAGAATGCTGATTGTTACTGCTGTCCTCTTCTTAAGAACAGGACCATCACCATCTTTTATGTCCAAGGGTGATGAGATGGACGGAGATGAAAAAGAGTCTTCATGTTCTGTGATACCACTGGTTTGTAAAGTTTCAGAAAGAGGACTTGGGGGTTCCTTGCTAATACCATGACCTGCTGCTTCAATCAATAGTGGCACAGAACCAGCCAAAGCCAGGACTGGCAGAACAGATACTTTAGAATCCAGAGTATTGGTCTGTTCAGCTTGTGAGTTCATTTGTTGGCTGTCTGTTACAAATGTTTGTTCTGAGACCTTTCTTGACTTTTTGTTTGGTATTTTGTCATCACCTTTCTTTTTCTTTGACGGTGTCTGGCTGTTGTCCATAATCTCATCTGACTGGGTGATTGTTGGAGTGGACCAGTTACTTGAAGCTGAATGGCTTTTAGCTAAGCCTGATGATTTACTAGAAGGGAAACTGTAGTTGGTTGAGTTTGGTAATCCATGGGTTACTGACTGATCTTTTTCAGGAGTAGACCATAAACTAGATGCTGACTGTCCTTCAGACAGAGCTGATGTTTTACTGGATTTTGATGTGCTGATTTTTGAGGTAGACATGCTGCTGGTTTGGGCTTTTTCTTTAGCTGCAGTTTTACTAGATGTTGATGGATTGTCCTCTGTGTGAGGAAACCCAATGGGAGTGTTTATTAATTTAATATTATCACTTGTCATTTTTTTAGTTTTGGCCTTCCCTTTAAACTCATTTTCAAGGTCTTTAGGCCCTGTGTTCTCACCTTTCACCCATTTGCCCTTTGTTTTTTTTAACATTCCTTTGACCTCCTTCTCTCTGAGCCCCTCCCCTCTTGTGGTGTGAGAGGAAGTTGTGGAAAAAGAACTGTGTGTTTTGGTAGCCAATGTTTTCATCTCAGTGGAGTGAATTGAAATTTGTTTTTCCTGCCCTTCCACATTTTGGCCAACATCTTCATGTTGCTTTGTCTTTTTGCTTTTTATCTTGCTTTTATCTCTTTTAGGACTACTTTGCACCTTGCTAGAATCCAGGTGCTTTTCTAGAATTGTCACTGCTGTGGATTTTTCCTGTTTTTGCACACTGTCTGGGGTCAAGCTCCGCTCTTGAGCAGATCTGACTCCTAGAACTGTACGGGGAGAGGATGTAACTGCTCCTTGTACATTTAATAAAGACTGTTCCTCATAATGAACAAAGTGAGACTGTACTTCTTGAACAGTATCTGGAGAGTTGATCCTTTTTGGGCCTCTCGCTGTAGTGTTGGTCTTGATTTTTTGTACTTGATGAGCTGTATCTGATGTAGATTTGAGCTCTCTTTGATTTTTCACAGATGATGACCTAGTCTTTAGAACTTCATCTGGGTTGGATTTAGTCTTTCCCAAAGGAGCTTCTCGACCATTCGCTATTGTAGACATCGTAAATGTGTCCTGTTTTTCAGTTTTGTTCTTTATGTAGATGTTACTGCTGGCTTCTTCAGTGTTTCTTTCCTTCATTTTGCTTGTTATTCTCAAGGGAGATTTTTTAAATTTGGCTTCTTCATCTTGGACTTCCTTGTTTTGACTTTTGAGGGTCTCAGTACTTTTTCTGTATGTTTTAGAAACAGGTTCACCTTGTAAATCTAGACAATCAAGGTGGGGTTTAGTTACAGGAGAAGTAGTGTCCGGACTTTCCATTTTGTGTTTTTTATACTTTTTACCATTTGGGGATGAATACTCTCTCTGTGACTGATGTGATTTAGCCCCAGTCAAAAGTTCAGTGGGCAGGGCCTGATGAAGGGTAACGTCTGGCCTTATGTTTGTCTGTAATTTATAGGAGAGTCTTGCCACCTTCTCTTCTCTTTGCCTGGGTTTCTGTGGAAAAAATTTTTATTTTTAATTATTAAGATATTAAAATGTTTAAATATGCAAAATGAATATGCAGAGACTAATTTGAAAGTTTTACCTGATGGCAATTTTTCATATTAGAATATTGTTAATGTTTTGTGTGTAATTAAAGTATCAAACAGTTGTAACTGCTCTGTAACAATACTCCAGTATAATTTCAGTATAATATATAATGTCTGTAAACCATAACAAAATAAAATTAAACAAAATAAAGTCTAACATTAAGTCCTTGAGTATGACATTCATCTTTTGATCTGAAAAACAAATTTCATGAATATGTGGGAAAAACGATCCTCCTTAAACTTTCCATTGCGGTTCATTGTATTTCATTATATATTGTACAGGAGATGTCTTTAGTTACCTTGTTTGAAGGGCTAGATTCACAAGAACCTCTGAAATCCTGGCTGTGTTCAGTGATATTGGTCAGTAGTTTGTCTAAATGATGAGAAACATGATTTTTACTATAGCATTTCCAGTTTTCCTACAAAAGTAACGTGGTAACATATAAAACAATATAATCTGTTTATGTACCTGAAGATGTGCTTGCAGGACTACTGATTTGATAGGTGGCATTTTGAGCAGCAGATCTATGTGCAGGGGAGTGTCTTTTGGTACTTTTTGAGGAAGTTCTGGGTGGTGGTCTAGGAGGAAGAATGTGTTTCGAGATTGGCAATGAGATGAGTCCTGGTGTGAGTGGAGGAAGATTGTGAAAGCTTGGCCCAAACGTCTCTGAAGAAACCTATTGGGAAACACACACACACACACACACACACACACACACACACACACACAAACACAAACTGACAGACTTACTTTTTGCTTTGCTTTAAGCAATTGCCTACTTACCTCTCATACTACAGTTCCTCACTAAATTAGTTATGCACTTAAGTTTAATTATATTTACAGAATCATTTATAGTAGTTACTGAATAAATATCTTATGACTAAAAACCAAATAAACCATTCAACTGTCACAGGGATATTCAGTACAGTGAAATCAATGAAAAATCTCAATGGAGATACAGCAGCATGGAAGTCATATAGCAAACATCCTTAAATTGAATACTTTTAATCCCACTTTTAATAAATAAACAAATGTATTAATTAATTAATTAATTAATTACTAAATATACATAAACATACTTTAAAGCAACTCACATCCACATCAACATGTTGTGCAGATTTCTCTAAATAAAATATGAGTCACAGCTCTGCATTGAGCAACATTATTTTTTTCTATGTGTGTGACTGAATGTCATGTGATGTCATTTGTCATGTGAATTGAATACTTGTTAATCTTATCTGTTAAACAGAATTTCTGATTCTTTAAATTAATGGAAAAAAAACAATTATACAAAATGTTCCCTCACACAAAACAACATAAAACGATCAGTCAAGTTAGGTTTAGCATCCAAAGTTTGCTTTAGTTTTCCAGCACAGCCATGAGGCTAAAAGAGCCATTTTAGGTGATACAGGCTTCCATTTTTAAGCCAGATTAACTTTATTAGCTTTGCTGCAAACCTCAAGAAACAGAAAAACATCAGACAACAAACTTTTCTTGGCTGATTGACTACATTTCCGGTGAGAGAAAAACTATTTAATTAAGATTTTTCATTAACCTTTTCCTTATGCATCAACAGGTACCAGACATGAGAAAAAAAATGTTTATGCAAACTTAAAATACAACAATATAATATACCCAAATATGACTAAATAGCACCAAGTGGTTTGCCAGTACTGGTGGGTTTCTCACCCTTTGTCTCCGTCTAGAACGTGCTGATAGGCTCCATCGATGGCAGGCAGGTAGAGAGGCAGGAAGGAGAACAGACTGTGAGATAGATGTGAATGTAGGATCAGAAACATCCTCAAGTGGCTGTCCCAGCAGCATTGAGGTATAACACCTGTCCAGGTATGAGTAGGTGACATCTTCATCTTCCAAACAAACCTCCTCACTCTCTCGGTGCCGTGGGCGTGCAAATACCAGCATGTGATCGAGCCCACATGCTACCTGTAATACATGAACAATATACTCAGCCACATAAGTACAAACCATAAAAGTTAAGTCTTAATATTTAATATACACTACCGGCCAATAGTTTTAGAGTACTCCGATTTTTTCAGTCATTTATTGTCATTCAAGTCCAATGAATAGCTGTTCTACAGTAAGGGAGGTGAAAGCTGGTGCTACGAATTCCTATAGAGGTGAGAGGCAGCCTGAGTCACGATGACTACCACAGCATTCTGCAGTGCCATGCAGTACCGTACTCTCAGGTATGTGCCTAGTTAGTCAGGGGTTTATTCTACAGCAAGACAATAACACAAAACATAAGTCCAAGCTATGTCAGAACTACCTCAGGAAAAAAGAACAAGATGATCAGCTTGAAAACATGGAGTGGAGCACAGTCTCCAGACTTAAACCCCATTCAGCTGATTTGGGATGAACTGGACAGAAGAGTGAAAGCAAAGCAAATCTACAAGTGCCAACATTTATGTGAACTTCTGCAACAGATTTGTGAAGAACTGTCTGAACAATATTTGATATCTGTTGTAGAAAGAATGCCACGAGTGTGTTCAGCTGTTATATCTGCCAAAGATTCTACTTTATGTCCAGAGTTTAGATACATTTAATTTACAGACTGATTGTATGATTTCTAACTGCAAGTGCTGATTTGTATTTTGCTTTCATTTCAGAGTGCAATGAGACATTAAACGGAATCATTTGTAATAAGTACCTTTAAAAATTGGGGTTAAAACTTTTGGCCAGTAGTGTATACACACAGACATGTTAAGATGGAACTCACAGTCATTACAGTGTAGTCGAAGAAACGCTGGCACACAGTTGGAGTGAACTGATTGGCAAAATTCTCATCTCCAAGGCCTAACTTCCCATGACAGCCATCTCCAAATGTGTAGAGGAGGCCACTGTCTAATTAATAAATTATGACATTTTTATGCAAATATCTCTATTTTGTCTATTTAGTTTTCATAATTTATTTAATTTGTAAATGCGAGTATGACTAATTGAAATGTCCCAAATGAACTGAAAAGTCTTGATATATTTACTTATATAAAAATGTAAGTTACCCTTTTAAAAAAGAGATCATCCTTTTCTGGAACTGTGTCTGTGTGCATCTGTGTGTGTGTGTGTAGCTTGCCTGTAATAAGGGCAGTGTGCTTTTCTCCACAAGTAATATGACTGACCCGCCCTTTTCTGAAGTGACCAACAGCAGTCGGTAAATCTGCCTGAAATACAAACGTCCCCAAACCCAGCTGTCCAAACTCTCCTCGACCAAATGAATACAACTCATCTTCTAGAAGAGAAAGACAAAAAGCAAAAGAAGGGATGTGAGTGAGTGGGGAGGCGGGAACTACATAAGTAGTAAAACCTTTTATTTTTTCCCAATGTGTTCAATTCAGAGAATAGACATTATGACTTAAATTATGCAGAAAACATTTTTTATTGAGTGGTCCTTTGTAGATGACTATAAAACTCTCAAAGGTCTCATCAGTTACCTCAACAATATTTTAGTGAAATAACACATTCAGGTTTTAACATCCAAGTAAATATCTTGTAGCAGTACTCTTGATATATTACTTATATTAAGCAGATCCCAACCCTAACTTTCTCAAACCAAAACATAATTCTGATCCTTACCCTGTCTTAAATTATTAAGCCTAACCTTATCTCAACCCAAAACATAATCCTCAACCTAACTCTGGCACTACCCTAACCTTAATCTCAACGTAAAACCTAATCCTGATCCTCACCCTGGATTTAATCCTAACCCTAACCTTTAATCTCAACCTAAAACCTACTAACCACCACCCTGGCTTGAATCCTAACCCTAATCTTTAATCTCAGTCCAAAATCTAATCCTCACCCTCACTCTGGCCCTACTTCAAACCCTAACATTAATCTCAACCTAAAACCTAATACTAACCCTCACCCTGGCTTTAATCCTAGCCCTAAATGTTAATCTCAGCCCAAAATCTAATCCTCACCCTCATTTCTAACCCTAATCTCATCTCAGAATCTGATCCTGACCCTCAACTAACCGTAATTTGTCATCGCTAACCAAAATGACAGTTTATGAGTGTAATAAGCAGAATGGCTATAACATTGTTTTGAGATGATCTGTATAAAACCTGTTCAGTTATTTTCAAGGTTAAGATATACAGATAAAGTGAAACTGACATAATAAAATGAAAAAGCATCAGCAAATATCAACAAACTTTATTTTTTTATCCTTTAATCTACTGATCATATAATGAATGTATTCAGATGTGATATGTTACTAATGAGTTGTTTCATCTACAAATGGACCTCAAAATAAAGTTTGTTCTCTGTACAGATAAAAATTTGCACTATGAAAATCAACAAATCATGTAATTTGACCAAACATGTCCAAACATGTGCATAACACTGTATTTCACATTATTCTGTCTATATATGTGTGTGTATTGTGTGTGCATTATGCCCTCACCTGTTAGCACTAGAGTGTGTGTCCCTCCACATGCTACCTGTAAAACCCCACCCAGAGTGCTCACCCGTTGTGGTTGTCTGTGATTAGCCAGCTGGTCAGTAGTGAGGCCAAGCCTGCCGTCTGCATGTTCACCAAATGTAAACACATCCCCAATATCTACATTCACCAGCACAAACCAACAACAAAAGTATCATTCATAATTCATTCAGCTTTATTCAGTAAACTGAGAGCAAATCATTGTGGAGCATCTTTTAAGAGGATGAGTGGTTTAAGGATGCATTATTTGGTTATGTGATTTAAAGTACATCTCATAAGCAGAGCAGCAGCAACAATCTTGAATCCACAATGTTGTTTATGTTATTGTCCATATTTACACAACCCCAAATCTGGAAAAGCTGGAACATTTTAGAAAATAATCCTTTTAAAAATTAAGTGTCATTTCAAACAGGTGATGCCAACTGGTGACTGTAATCATGATTTTGCACAACAGAAGTATCTATGAGTCTTTGAAGAGCAAAGATGGCCGTATATTCTGCAGTTTATCAACGTATGTGAGAAAGTTACTGAAATGTTTAAAAACAATGTTCCTTAAAGAAAGACTGGAAGGGATTTGCATATTTCTCCTTCTACAGTGCATAACATAATTAAACGATTCAAGGAGTCTGGAGGAATTTCGGTGCATAAAAGGTAAGGGCGCAATCTGTGATCCAGCACTGCATCAAGAGCCATCATTCATTAGTAACTGAAATAACCACATGGGCAAGAAATTATGTTAGCAAACTGTTGTCAAATACTAATACTATACAAATACACAATACAAGATTATCCCCACTTTTTTCTGATTTCAGGCTGAAGATCATTGTATTTTGCATATACAGTTATATATAAAGCAAATCTATTTGTGAATATTTAACAACTCAGGATATTTTACCCACATAATAAAAATTTATGATTCTGACACAGTTTACATGGCTTTGGGGGGGTTTAAGCTACATTGTTCTCATATCTCAAGTGCAAAACTAAAGTAGCGCAGTTTTTTGCCACTTTGAGCTGTATACATTTTGATCTACTGGTTGATCAAAACCTGCACCTTTACATGAGTGTGAATTTTAATTACCAGTTATTAAAGCTGAATGGCGTGATCCACATGAGACACCTGCAATGGGACGTCCAACTTTTATCTCTTGTGGCAACAACACATAGTTCTCTGACCCCAAACCAAGCTGGCCAACAGAGTTATTTCCCCACAGAAACAGCCTTCCATCCACTGAAATACATGAATGTGTGAAAAGGTAAAAGTTTAGGCCTGTTCATTTAACATTTCTTCTGAAATGAAGAGTATTAGTACAGTTTGTGCGTCTATGATGTAGTAACAGGTTCTTTTCTTCTGAGAAGGATCACAGACTTTACTTCAAGCCACCTGCAAAATACCACTCTGCTGATTTTTTGCAGTGGTCATGGTGACCTTGGGCTGCTACATTCTATTGGCAATGCTTTCTTTGGAGGTTATGCAAGCTGTGTGCAACTGAATGTATTGCATTCAATGGATTTTAAAGTAGATGAATGCACCATTTAAAAATGAGGGTATGGATACTATTGGACAAATATAAACTTATCAAATTAAATCTGTACATCTCTGCATCTCATGTACACACACATAAACACGTTACCTGTCAGTGCAGCTGAGGTGTCACAGCCAGCAGAGAGCACTTTAATTTGAGTGTGATCGCAGAATGGATGGAGCCGCTGGAATGAGGTTTTATCTTCACAGTGACCTAAACCAAGCTGGCCTTCACTGTTTCTTCCAGCGGCAAACAGCTCCCCCTGTGCTATCAACACAAACACACAAACACACACACACATATTGTGCACTACTACACAGTAAATTTGGCAGTGTTAAATCAACACTATTAGAGTTAAATTAACACTGAGAGTGTCAAAAACTAACACTCTCAGTGTTAATTTAACTTGTGAGGGAAATTCCATATATACACCATATATAATCATGTAGTACTCTGTGAAGAATCAGCATACATAACTATCTGTGAATCCATGATCTGTTTTGTTCTCACATTATTTGTTGTTCTCAGGTTATCAATCAGTAATTCATTATTCTGTCATCTTTATTTAACATGTTTTAGTATAAAAGCCTCTCTAATCTGTCTGATAAAGGTTGGACTCTTTTGGTACATGCTGTACAAGGTACATGTTGTACCCTATCCTTAAGGTGACCTCAGGTCTGCAGCCCTAGGTTTGCAGAACATACGAGGAGCAATCAGGAACTGACCTAACTGCCCTGACTGCTGAAAGGGGAAGATTACTAATACTGATATTCTTTTCCAGACATGACAGATGTGATCACCTTGTGAGGCAACGTACCCTTAAAGGTCACCCTTAAGTCCCTTAAGATTTCATTTGTCTCACTTCCTCTTTTTATGTGTATAATTGAGGTGTGCAAACATCATTAAGGGAGCTTCTTCTTTTTCACTGAACTGAGATTGCCTGAATAAAGCTTCTTTGCTTATCAATCTGGGGTCCTCGGCTGATTTCCTCAACAAACTCTAATAGTGTCGATTTAACACTGACAGATTTACTGTGTATATGTGTGGTATTGACTCCTTCAGTAATCTTAGACCTAAACCTAACTTCAACCTGAGTGACTAAAAAGCCATCTTTCTTCTTTTTAGGCCAGCACCGAGAATATCTTTTTTCCTCTCATTATGAGGACATTTCCCCAACAAAGAAATAAATACTAGACCACACACACACACACACACACATAGGGTATTGCTACATTTACGGGGACATTCCATTGACACCTGTCAGTAATCCTAAATGTAAAATTAACCTCAACTTGAGCTTACTAAAAGTCAGTCTTTTTTTAAGTTCATCACAGATATTATTTCTATCATTATGAGGACATTTTCCCCAAACAAATAAATAAATATTAGACCACACACATACATTCTGTGACTGTTTACCTGTCTGCCCCTCACAAGTGCCACAGTGTGTACTGGTCTGTGTGCGAGAACTTACAAGTGCTTACAAGGGTATGATTGGCTCCACAGGCAGTGAACTGAACTCTCTCACCTTTCAAGGCTGAAATCAAATCATATCATATTTTAAATCACTCTCAGTCACAGCACTAATAATACTCACTGAATGTGTATTCTAGCATGTGTGTCTAACCTTTCACACAGACAGGTTTGGTGATGGGGCCTTTGGATTCCAGGCCAAGTTGACCACTACTGTTATTACCAAATACAAACAGACGGCCCTGCTCTACAGAGAGAAAGAGAGTGTGTGAGAGAGAGAGAGAGAGAGAGAGAGAGAGAGAGAGAGAAATAAAGTCATTAGTTACTGTGTTATTCCTGTTGGTACAAAATCTTGTAATACTTCTTTTCTTTTTTTTTAATACAGTTATATTATATATCAGTTGTGCTTTACATTGTATAAACATTAAATGTTGAATGGGTCCATAGTGCATGGTATAAAATACCAAGAAATATTTAATAAACATGTATTATATTATATTATACTTTTATAAACTTGTATTAAAGTTAAGAATTTTTCATTAAACTGTGAAATCACTACACTTTTTACAACAATGATGAAATGCAATATAATCATGACATTACTTGAGTAACATTTTATATGAATCCTGTATTCATAAAGCATTATAAATACATTTAAGTGCTATTGCCATACATAACACCTCATAATGTCAAGCATATGGAAGCAGAACTGATCATAAGTAGATATTATAAGGCATCACGCAGTGCATTTATCATATTAATATTGTGAAAAAAAAATCATAAACTTATAACTTAATGCATCTAAATGCATTTATTAAATACATTTGATTTGATACAATTTTTGTAATTACATTATACTACACATTAAACACTGTACTTTAAATGTATTTCAAATGGGATATATAGTTATACATGTATAGGCCAGGATACATGCAATATAACACTTTATAAGTACAACCCCAAATCAGAAAAATTTGGGAGAGTGTGAAAAAAAACATGTTTTTAACATTGACCTTGACTATATTTCATTACAGACATTATGAACTGACATATTTCATGTTTTGTCTGGTCAATTTAATTGCATTATTTTAATATTCATCCATTCCTGCATTTCAGGCCTGCAACACTTTTAGAAAAATAGGATAGTAAAGCGTTTACCACTTTGTAATGTTGCCACTCCTCACAACACATAAAAGGTGTTTTGTCACTGAGGATCCCATGCAATTCAATGTTTCAGGTGTTTGTTTTTTTGCCCATTCTTCCTGCAAGTATGTCTTAAGGTGTGCAACAGTACAGGGTTGTCGTTTTTCATTTAAAAATTCTCCACAAATATTTTTTATTAGGGGAAGATCAGGACTGCAGGCAGTACTTGTACCCTCTTCTGCAGACATTCATTTGTAATGTGTGCAGCATGTGGTTTTGTATGGTCTTGTTGAAAAAGATGTTATTTTGAAGGCAGCATTTGTTGCTCTAAAATCTCAATGTGCTTTTCTGTGTTAATGCTGCCATCACAGATGTGTACACTCTGCAATGAGCACTGACAAAACCCCATGCCATGTCAGATACTGCCTTTTGGATTTGTTGCTGATAACAGTCTGGGTGGTCCTTGTCATCTTTGGTCTGGAACACACAGCGTTCATTTCTTTGAAAGAAGATCTGGAATACTGATTTGTCTGACCACAATACATGTTTTCACTCTCTGACGATCCATCCCAGATGCCTCTGAGCTCACAAAAGTAGATGGCATTTCTGAACATGGTTAACATTACACTTTTTTTACAGTAAAGTTTTAAGTGGCAAATGTGAATGAAACTGAATTGTAGTGATTGACAAATGTTTGCCAAAGTAATCTTTTGCCTATGTGGTTACATCAGCTATTGATGAATGAAAGCCAATTTACAGCCCAGACAATGTCACGTGATAAAAAAAATTATGAAAAAAGAGATTCTGCTAGTTGCAGACCTTGTAGTATACATCAAAAAAGTTTGAAATAAAACAGACACTGTTATGCACTCTGATGAGATACTCAGCTGTATGGGCTGTCTTTGCTTTGTAGCCTACATTATGTAAAAATTGAAGGATATGATGAGAGACACACTGAATTGGTTTATTTATATCAATGTGGATCAACAAAAATGTACTAATTTGTGAGATAAACTGTCAGATCTATTGCTTGTGCTGGTGGTCAAATAGAAGATGCTTTAATGTCAGATGTAATAAAAGTTACACTTAATAGTGGCTAGTTAAAAGAACATTTTTCCCCCAAAAGCAATGTCCACTCTGAACTCACACATGCATTGATTTCAAAGCTTAACCTCCCAACCCCTCATATTTCTTAATAATTACTGTAAAAATGACACCACTGTTAAATTCAATTACTGTGCAATATCCATATACTGTGAAAAATCATTACTCTCACTGTCCAACATCCACTACTGTGCAATATTTAATAACTGTATATAACACCATATCTTTTGAAATTGTATATAGAGTCTCAGATCTATGCACCTTTTAGCCCCATTTATTTATCTTTTTCTATAATAGCATTCTATTCTACACTGTAAAAAATGAACTTGCCTTGTTGTTAACCTAACTTAAATATTGTAGTTGGTATGACTATCAAGCACTGAATTTGTTGTGATAACTCAATATTTCATGTTTATATGTTTACTAACTACGCTTCCTGAGTTTACCTAACTTAAAATTTTAAGGCAGCATGGACACTAACTTTTTTAAGTTGAAACAACACAGATATTTTTTACAGTGTACTCAATTCTATTGTACTCTATTCTATTCTGTTCTATTCTATTCTATTTTATTCTATAATATTCTATTAAAGTAGGATATATGTATGTAGGCAGCCACCTGCTGTATCAAAACCTGTATGATGATTTGTGTTTTGTTGCTGACAATCACAGTTAGTTTCTTTTTAGCAACATTTATCACCTGGAATATAAATTTGCCTGGATGCTTCTTAATGCGGTGCTTTATGAATGATCAGAGAACAGATCTCCAGCTTAAGCTTGTACCTGTACACACTGAAATTCTAATAAATTCTCCAACTGTTTAATGATATTCTGCATTACCGAGGGATAAATATGCAAATCCCTTCCAATTTTTCTTTGAGAAAATTTTTTTAAATTATCATGCATTGTTCAAGCTGGAGATTCTCTGCCCATCTTTGCTCCTTAAATACTTTTGTGGATACTGTTTTTGCCATGATTACAAGATGAAATCATGATTACAATCACCTGCTGACATCACCTGTTATTATTTAGTTTTTTTGTTGTTGATGTACAAACCGGATTCCAAAAAAATTGGGACACTAAACAAATTGTGAATAAAAACTGAATGCATTGATGTGGAGGTGCCAACATCTAATATTTTATTCAGAATAGAACACAAATCACAG
>BRDA01008063.1:0-15957 GCA_036984385.1 Crenuchus spilurus | reverse complement strand
CCATACTGTCTTAGATCTTTCTGATTTGGTGTTGTATATGAATACAGGATCAATAGGTGTTACCTTCATTATAAAGTTGTTATAACCTGTTACAAAAGCTGAATGGGAATGTCCACATGAGATGTGTACAGGTTTGTCATTCTTCAGCCAAAATTTGCTGGGCACATTGTCAGCAATCTTACTTTTTCCAAATGTAAATACTGCTCCTGAATCTGTAGATAGGATATACCACAAGTATACAAACATTAAACAAGCAATCACAGATGAACTATAGACTGCCTCACTAACACAAGGCACATGCCAAAAAAGCACAGTCCAGTGAAGAGCTAGTGGTCACCAACTTAACACCACTGTCTTAAAATAGCTCACAGATCTCACACACACACGATTAAAGAAGAGCCTTAGCCACTGTGTCTTTATCACTGTGCTAAACACTGACACAGTCTATTAACTACTCTCTAAGACATTATTAATCAATTTAAGTGATTTTGAGTGATTCATTCACATTAATGTCAGCAGTATAGGCAGGTTTCGTGTACATTCATCCACTTCTTACCTGGTATTTTGTTCTCTGTTTCTCTTGTCATCTCCTCCTCCAGAGATAACTAAAAATGACATGCCTAGACTGTCTGAATGAGAAGCTTTGCCTGAGCAGAGATGCAGAGATGATGAACTCCACCTGAGCAGCACACCATACTGGACTAGAGCTAAGCTACAGAACAACAGGAAGTGCTCTGAGTACTAGTGACAGGATTAAAGCGGAAGCCAAAAATACTACTAAAGATCACAGTCAAAAGGTGCTAAAGATCACGAGTCCAGAACATTATTAACTAAAGACACTGAAGAATGTAAAAAAAATAACTAATAACCAAATGGTTCATCATTCAAATTTAAATATGATACATATAGATACATATTTTTGGTAGTTATGTATGTTTAATCACTTTTCAGCATTTTTTATTGTTTTTAATTAAAATTATATAAAAAAAATCATGGGCTTAAAGTTTGTACTGACAAATGAAATAGACATAAAAAATAATAATAATAAAGAACCTGTGCTATTTTCTTATTGTAATTTTCAGCAAATATTGATTTAAATAGTTTTTAATGTTTAATGTTGTTTTACTACAGAGTTGTAGGAATTCTGGGATGGTTAATTTTCATATGAACTACAATTCATATAGAAATTACAAAAATGAAAAATATATATATAATATAAAATTTATACAGAATTGGGTATACAGTATGTCTACTGTTAAACTCATAGACATATATACCTAGATGCGGCATCGTGCGCTGACTCGTACGTCAACGTCGCCGCCATATTGGAAGTGGCAAAAGCAACCAAAATAACATGAGAGAGATGCTGCACTCTGGTGCTGCGTGGAGTTTTTCAAACCATTTTACAGTCAAAACAGGATCACATGGGATTACCTTTCACAGGTAAGACTGACGAATTGTTTTTGATTGTATTTGGCCATTCTAACATTTTGAAAACAAAATTATTTTTTGTGCCTAAAAGTTTCCCAGTGTATATTAGTGCACATCTGAATGTGTGAATGAATGCACTAGCTTAAATAATGTTGTAGAAAGGCGATTTATGAAGTTCAGTCCATTCACTTGTATTAGTTCACAGCGCAGCTTTGCCTCTTCCAATATGGCGGACACACGGTTACGTTACATCAGCGGGCCAGCCAGTCAACGACGCGTCTATGTATTAATGTCTGTGGTTAAACTACTATAGATGATTACGCAGGAAACGTGGGCGGGGCTTAACGTGTGACTGTTTATGAATAGAGGCCAGTGAATATATTTAAACTGTTGTAGTGTATTTAGGGCGTTGTTATTCTGGCCAGGATGTAATAAGATGAATAAATAACTTGATGAAGCGATGAAGAACGACCTGCTTATCTTTTTCTTTCTTAATTAAAATTACGGTAAAACAGCACAGATAAAATCCGTAAAATTAACACAAACTTTTAAAGGACCTGGAGCTAAAATAAGACTAGGAGGGGCGGAGATCTAAATATACAAGCTCGTGGGCGTGATCTAAATATACAATGAGCTCGAGCTGTCAAAGCGCACCGCCTCTGGCTGATGTCATGCCACGCTGAGAGCAGGGCATTCAAATCTGCCTGCAGACTTTAGATTTTACCTGTTCTGTGCCATAAACATAGTTACCAGCGTCATGTTCACTCTAAGGAATACATTTCTTCACAGTCTCAAAACTCTCCAGTATAACCAGGTGAAAAGTTTTAGGTAAGTGAAAATGAGTAGTGTGGAGTTTTGATAGCACTTGTGAATACCTCTGTTCTGTTCTTTATCCTCACTATCGTGTTCAGACAGGTTTAAGATCCTCATGTGAACTCTTACTAACTCGTGTTTATGTCACTAGAGTGGGGAGAGGATGTTTCGGGTCTGCTGTTAACTTGAAGGGACGCAGCTTTTTAACACTGAAAGACTACAGCCCAGACGAGATCAGACACATTCTGTGGATGTCTGCAGACCTGAAACATAGAATCAAACTCCAAGGAGAGGTACTACCAGCCCACTGTGATTACAAACAACATCACTGTCATCTAGTCTATATGGGCTATAACATGACCAACCAGCACTTACACAAATCTGTGATTACAGTTATTATACAGATTATGTTATTAAAGATTGTTTTCTTTCCTTTTTACATATTTTAGTATCTGCCTCTCCTCCAAGGCAAATCTATCGCCATGATATTCGAGAAGAGAAGCACTAGGACCCGCATGTCCACTGAAACAGGTGCAAAGAGATATAGGCTGTGTCCGAAACTGTGCCCTATTCACTATATAGTGCACTATTTTGCAGTTCACAACATTTTGTAGTGGTGTCCCAAACCATAGTCCAGTAGTGTGTCCCAATTGCACACCAAACACTGAAAGTAGTTTGTGAGTATGTAGTACTCAATGTACAAAGTACAGAGATGAGAGTACTCAAAAATCCTCAATGCACCCTCAGAATTGGTTGATTTTTGAGTATAGTGGTGGTGTACATTATTGTCCCACAATGTAATGCATAATGGGAGGAGCTACTCACATCTGGAATTAAAAAAATAATGTCACACAGCAGCCTCAGTGTGTCTGCAGCAGCTCCAGAAATGTACAAATTTGAGTTGAGCTCAATTTTATCAACAAATACATAAAGTATTAAGTAAATGGTATTGTTTAAGTAAGAAATGCATTGTTTACTTAAGATTAAGAGATATGTTTGCCATGGTCTTGGTAACATGTTTGATACATTGGCATAGATTCAACACCAGATTCACCTTTTTTTTGCCAATGTGCATGCACACAATGGAATTTGACCTCTGCATTTAACCCATCCGTGCAGTGAAACACACACATTAGTGAACACACTAGGCTGTGAGAACATCCCTATCCACGGCGCCAGGGAGCAGTTGGGGGTTAGGTGCCTTGCTCAAGGGCACTTCAGTCATGATCTGCCAGAGAATCTAACCAGCGACCTTTTGGTCACAAGACCTCTAGGCCACCCCCACCATCACTTCTTGTTGAGCACTAACCTGCCAAAGATTAGTACATACTTCTTATAATATTCCTGTTTAGTGTGCAGTTTAGTTGGGACTCATCCCAGAATGTTTTGTGCACTCAAACAATCCCACAATGCTTTGCAATAATGAACTAGAATACAACTGATGTACCCTAGTGGATGGGTTATAGTGGGTGTTGTTTATAGTGTTAATGCAAGGGAATCTGCTGTGACACAGCAATAAGCAAACCCACAAGGCGGTGTCCAAAATCATTAACAACCATCATGAATTCTGTTCCCTATAATAGTGTTCTTTATAACAATTATCAAAGGTAGGGTATAGTAATTAGGGGACCGTTTCGGACATGGCTATAGGAAGAGTGTAAAGTATGAGCATGTGGATGGGGGCCAGGCACCACGCTCACTGAGCAAACTGAATACCTAATGAGAATAAACTGATGCAGAACAAAACTGCCACATAGACAGTCTCTCTCTCATTTCCTTTCTCTCTCTCTCTCTCTCTCTCTCTCTCTCTCTCCCTTTCTGTCTCTCTCTCTCTCTCTCTCTTTCTCTCTCTCTCTCTCTCACTCTATCTCTTTTTAGGTTTCTCTCTTTTGGGAGGCCATCCATGTTTCCTCACCCCTCAGGATATTCACCTGGGAGTTAATGAGAGTACAAAAGACACAGCCAGGTTTGAACACATACTGTACATGTATTCAGAGGAGTGCTCTGTACATATTCACTAAGAGTGTAACAATTTCAGTACAGTATTGCAAACTTTTATTGTTTATATATAAACTCTTTTACTCATGTATTCATATGTGTCTTCCAAGAATTTTTCCATTAGTGGAAACCACTGCCAGTGATCAAAAGACACCAGAGTAAAGCAGGAAGGAAGAGGGCTAGAATAGAGCAGTTTTTCTGTATTGTCATTATAATGTATGTACAATGAAATTCAAGGGTGCTTATGCTATGCATGATCCTACATTCAAATGCCTCTTTTCCAATGCATAATATTTATACTTGTATATTAGTAGGGTGACCATAGGGTCACTGCAATACAAAATATATTGTTTTGGTGTTGCAGAGTTCTTTCTGGTCTGGCTGATATTGTTTTAGCCCGAGTGTACAGTCACTCTACTTTGGAAAAGCTGGATAGTGAAGCATCCATACCAATCATCAATGGCCTGTCCGATCTTTACCACCCCATACAGATACTAGCTGACCTGCTCACACTACAGGTACAAACAAACACACACACACACAAAATGTACACACACACACACACACACACACACACACACACACACACAATGTACACATATATGCCAGCAATGTTGACCTCATCCTTCCCTCTGTCCACTCTTGCAGGAGCACTATGGCTCTTTGAAGGGCCTCACATTGGCTTGGATTGGTGATGGAAACAATGTTCTGCACTCACTTATGATGTCATTGGCCAAACTGGGTGTAAATCTGAGAATTGCCACACCAAAGGTCTGCCCCAAACCTAAGCAAAAATAGTGTTTCCATAAAAACTACTCCATAAAATTATTTCTGAATGTGTACGTGATGCAAAGTAATCTCCTTAATTTTAAGTATATAGTCTTAATAAAATTGAGTCTTTATTTCAGATTATTTTGGACCATTGAATTGGTCCACAAATAAAAAGCAAAACATTGAGATATGTTTTGTAAATTATATCAGCAATGATATGTAAAAGAGAGTAACCAAAGCATTTTTAAGTTAAACTTTTAGCCTTTGACATTATCTCCACAGGGTTATGAGCCAGATGCTGATGTCACGCAGGAGGCACACCGTCTCTTTAAACAGGTGCTTTGATTATTTAAAAATTTTTTAATGAGTTAAATATAAAATGTTACTTTTCCAAATCTTTGTTTCTGCAAAACACATTTCTTTGTTGAATAGCATGTTCTTTAGTCTGTACTTTTTTCTTCTGAATTTTGGATGTAGAAAATACATTTGAAAAGTAATTTTCTAAAGTTTGTAAAGTTTCAGATCATTAGTACTTGGGCTTATGTTTGAAATGTGTGTGTGTGCTATAGTTTGGTGCTGAGCTGCAGCTGTTCTCAGAACCACTAGAGGCAGCACAGGGCAGTAACGTGCTGGTGACAGACACATGGGTTAGCATGGGCCAGGAGGAGGAAAAAAAGAAGAGGATTAAGGATTTCCAAGGCTACCAGATCACTATGCAGGTGTGATGTTTTTGTAGGCCAAGTAATTCCATAAGTATGTGTGCTGCACTTACTGACTAACTCATGTTGGACAAGCTTAGACAGGCCATTCTACTACTTTTTCTTCTTGAACTGAAATAAGTGTTTATTCATCATTTGCCTATATATTCATTTGTTTTTAGCAATCTATGTCTGTTTGCCTGCCTGTCTGTCCATGCATCTATCCATCATTTCAATCTTATATTTGTTTGTCTGTCTGTCTGTAGCTAATCAGGTGCCTTTCTTAACTCCATTTGTCAGAAAACAATGTTTATTTTTTTATGTTCAAAAGGCTTTTCCCATCATTTCTTCTTTAATGCCTGTGAATGGATAAGTGGGTGATTGAGTTGGCCCTGCATTATGATTGATTCTCAGACAGGAAGTGTAGCAGCTCCAGACTGGACGTTCCTGCACTGTCTTCCTCGGAAATCGGAAGAAGTGGATGATGAGGTTTTCTACTCGCCTCGCTCTCTGGTGTTCTCAGAGGCTGAGAATCGCAAATGGACCATCATGGTAATGTGAGCGCATGGATGAATGTGCATGAATAAGTATAAGTGTTTAATGCATCATTGCCTAATTCTCTGCTTTCTCTACAGGGCCTGATGGTGTGTATCATGACTGATTACAGTCCTCAAATCCCAAAACTCACACTGTAACAGTTCACAACTAAAGTGAATTCAAGAACAGAACTATCTTCAATAGTCTGGAATCAATCATCTATATTTTGGAGTGAATCCAGAATTCAGATACTCTTGTTGAACTAAATTGCTCTAATTGACAGAGTTGTTTACAGTATGTTATGAATTTTAGTTATTTTCTAATTATTGTAATGTTTGTAATTAAGATTGCAAAGCACCAAAATACATTTTTGATCATTTATTTGATTGTTGTGTTGACTGTAATTATAACAAAAAGTATTCTCTGTTATGTTCTAATAGCTCTTATTAATTCTCTCTTTAGTCTGCAGAGGGTGCTCTAAGTACATTACATAAGTAGAACTGTGCAAGCAGTCAGTAAAGGCTTTAGATAAGCTAGGTTGCATCATGTATATGTTTACTTTCAGTTCTCCTTTAAATTCTTGTCTAGCATTCCACAATCATGTTTTTAAAGTAAATCACTGCATTCCTTCAAATGCATCATACAAATTCCTTAATTCCTTAGGACCACAGAATGTGTCATTGGACTTTTGAAAGTTTTAACTCTAAAAACACAAAGCACAATATCTTCTACCAGAGTGAGGGAAGGGAGTATAAGGGCATTAAAAGTAATTGAGCTAATGATTGGATGGGAGTGGTCAAGAAAGAAAAAAGGAGCAGGTGAAGTAGTCAGGCAGGTTTTCTTGTCCTCAGTATCATTCTTCTAATTCCAGAAACTTCATCTCATTCAGAGACTAGTTCAGTTGTGTTTAAACTCTGTTTAGACTGAAACCCTGTAAGCAATGGCTAAGCTTATCTTCTATTTAACTCTATTTACACTCATAGAAGTCTCGGTCTGCATGTCTCAAAATATTTAAACACTAAATTTACTTTTCTGTAATGACCGAGTGTTAAAGACCTTGCTGACACTTCTCACCCTCGTTCAAACACTGTTACTGTGGGATGCTCTCAGTCTGCTGAAATATTAAATGAAAGCAATTTCTCATGTGAGACTGATAATAATAAATATATGACACTGTTTTTCTCCTCATAAGCCACACTCCAAAACACAAATAAGCTGTTTAAGGTTACTTCAAATGACACAAAATGTTTTAACTAAAAGAAAGGGGATACATACTTGGCTACTCTGTAGTGCTTACCTGTACATGTATATTTATGTACCAGGTATTATTCTCATATTCTGAGCCATGTAACTACTTATTGAGCAATAAAATAATTGTACTTACAATTATTTATATAGCTACACTATAACAAGAACAAAAGTGTGCAAAATCTAGTTAGAAACAATGAAACAATTAACAAGTGAACTCCTATTCATTAGTAAGTCAAAAAGTATCTGCACTCTGGCTGTGTGATATATTTTCTGTTTTTAGAAAAGGCAAATACATTATTTTGACATAATCTCCCTGCTTTTCAATACACTTTGTCCATTTATTAACAAGCTTTCATATTCCCTTATTAAGAAGTGTTTTTGAGTGGACTGTGAGCCATGAATGCATTGCTGTCTTCACCTTTTCATCAGATGTGAACTTACATCTTCTTATGGCTTTATTCAGGGGACCAAACAGGTGAAAGTCAGATGGGGTAGGATCAGGACGGAGGAGGTTTTTAGAGTGTCAACAGTATGGACAGTCTTGTGTGGTGGACAACACACAACACTCTGCATTGCCATTTATTTATTTATTTATTTTTACTTTAGGCTTCATAGCTTCAGTGAGCTGAAAACTAATTAAAATTAAATAGTACAAAAGATGTTAATAAGGTACTGGCCAGTAGAAGTTTTAATAAAACTAAACTGCTGATTTTCAATGGAACCATGTAATTTGAAATTAAAGGTCAAATGTCCTCTCTTCCACATAAACATAATCATTTGAACATACAATTTATTACAAACAAATGAACCTGTTTGCAAAAATATTAAACTTTTCTTGCTATCACGGCACCGACACATTTGTCCCAGCTTTCTTCAGGCCAGGTAGGTTTACTGTTGTGCCATAAGTTTTGTACTTTTGTACAGTGCTCTGAAATGTGCCTCTAGAAGAATTCCAGGCCTTGGAACTCTTTGTACACATTCCCTTTTGATTCAATGAAATGATCACCTCTCAGCTTTTGTGACAGCTCATTAGTCTTCTCCATGGTTGAAACACACCCTGAACACATCCCTGGGTGGTGTTTAGATAACACATAACAGATGAAGCAAATGAATGGCTGTTATTGAGTTCCCCAGTAGCTTCATCATGTTTTAACCCCATTTTAGATCAGACAGAATAGCAGTAGACTTTTTAAAGAGATGATTCTTCAATGGTTCTTTAATAAAGAAAATAGCTGTATATAGAACCACGAGCACTGTTGAAATGGTTCTACAAATTGATGAGGAATGTGTTGTAGATGATTCTCTAATTTGAAAATGGTTCTCACCAAAAAGGGTTCTGCTGTTATGTCAAATTTGTAATAATAGAGGAACCATTTTTGGTGCTATATAGAACCATTTTCAAAGGTGTTTATATAGAACCATCTACAGCACATTCCTCATCAGTCTGAAGAACCCTTTCACCATGCAAAGAACCCTTTGGGTTTTTTGAGTGTTCATAGTTCAGTATTAGAGGTGTCATAGTCCAGTCCTGGAGGGCCGGATTCCTGCAGAGTTTGATGATTTCTCTGCTCTGACATTACAATTAAGCCTGCTCATTACGTGCAGAGCTGAATCAGGTGTGTTTGATCAGGAAGATCACCAAACTCTGCAGGAATCCGGCCCTCCAGGACTGGACTGTGACACCCCTGTTATATAGAGACAGTGTTTTTACTAAAGAACCCATGAAGAACCATCTCTTCACAGTAAATCTGCCAGTGTTAAATCAACACTATTAGAGTTAAATTAACAGTAAGGGTGTCAAAATGTAACACTCTCTGTGTTAATTTAACTCTAATAGTGTTGATTTAACACTGGCAGATTTACTGTATAAGAGTGTAGGTTTAAATATTGTATAAAGGTGGAGTTTTAAAGCTGCACTTTTAACTAAATATCACGCTGTTCTAAAACATTACATAATTCAGTTTATTTGTTCATTCACGGTATCGTTTCAAATGATAAAAATGAAATTTAGCTCTTCAGAGAAGTTTAAAGTTGTGAATCCTATACCTCTTGGAGTTGTTAAATAATTTCAATGGCAACTGTACGTGAAAATGTGTTTTTATTGCATGTAATGAAGAATAATCCTGAGTTATAAACGTGCTAATGCGTTAAAAAGAGAGATGAACCATCCAGCTACTGCAGAGGTTACTTCAGTTCGCTGTGGAGGCTTTGATAGGTCAGAGAGGACTGTGGCGCCACCACGTCATGAATATTCATGAGCTTCTCCTTTCAGTCTCGGCCTTCTACAATTAAATAGCGTATTATAGTGCTCATAAAACATGTTTTAATAAAATACAAACATCTAGAAAGGTGCTCTCTCTAATATTTGTAACAGGGTGGCCCACAGACTAAAAACAATCAGAAGAGTCCAAAATCAGATCTGGTCTGACTGTAAAAACATGGCCCAAAATAAATTATTTTTATAACAATAAGACCGTAGTTTGAATAGTGAATATAGCGTTTTAAGAACAGACTATAGTTTAAATGCTAAAAAAAAAATAATCTCCAAATATGGCAATCAGTGGATTTAATGTCTGCATCTCTGGTCAAGATGGGCGGAAGTAATTACTAACCTCTTACTTCATAGTTTCAGAGATTTTGTCTGTGCCAGTGTGTGTGGTACATGTTGATCTGTGCAGATTTTCAGGTATCTGGAATGTAGTTACACTCCCGGGCCAGACATCCCAGACCAACAGGTTTTAGTGTTCACGCCCTTAAACTCGAAACCAATTGCTTTGTTTGTTTCCCACCCGTATTCAGACAATCCTCACTTCATGTAAGTGGTTCCACTAGAAAGCTCACATTTTCACATATTCACTTTTAAATAATCATTAAATGTGTGTTTTAGTGCATGGTATCATGATGTACCTCGATGCTTGAACACAATCTGTAAAAAAAACTATTTCCTTACAAAAATATAGTGGTGTTCTATTTACAGTTTAGTGTGCAACGGTGTGAATAAACTACAGAGAAAACAATAGTTGTGAAAAAGTTGTTAATATAGTGGTTAAATTCATTAAAATGCAAGCTGATGTCTATATAAAAAAGCTGAGTTTAGAAGTATGAAGCCTTCAGCCAATCAGAGAACAGGGGGCGGGGATAGTCGGAAAACAGGTGGAGATAAAGTCACGCGTAGATAAAAGGCCGCAGTCTGTGGGCGTCAGCAAAGCCAAACACGCCGGGAGAAACGCTGATTACACAGACCTATTAACACTTTCGGAGCTTGTTGTCCTTCTCCTGCCACAATGATGCAGATGCCCGAGCTACTGTACAGCCAGAAGAACTCTCTGTTCACGGCCATGAACCGCTTTATCGGCGCCGTGAACAACATGGATCAGACAGTGATGGTGCCCAGCCTTCTGCGGGATGTGCCGCTGGAACAGCACGACACGGAACCCGGGAGCTACCTGCGGGACGCGGAGTCTGACATGTACACCTACTACACCCAACTCAAGACCATCCGCAACGAAATCGAGTGGGGCGCAGTGCGTGAGGACCAGCGGCGCAAAGAGAGAGCGGCTAATACGGTGGCTAATACCCCTGCTAACACGGAGCCCGAGGCCGAGGAAAGCACGGACCTGGAGCAGCTGCTGCAGTACCACCTGAAGGGTCTGCACGGCGTACTGACAAAACTGACCAGCCAAGCCAACAACCTGACAAACCGCTACAAGCAGGAGATCGGCATCGCGGGCTGGGGACAGTGAGTTGCGCGCATGCGCAAAAGACAATCGAACTGTCGGGTCAACTTCTCTCTTTTCTGCGCATGCGTAGAAAAGAACTAAGCTAATTAAAAACGTTGATCTGATCTTTTTGATCCATCTCCACTTTTGTCAAGCTGCACAAGCGCATCAGAACATTTTAAAAGGGACTGAAAGCTCCACACAAGAGACTGAGAGTTGAAAAGTATGTGTTGGCGTTGATTTTGGTTTTGGCCAAAACCTGATATGCTGTACAACATACTTGCACACATTCCGTTCTTACCTCTGTTTTGTACCTTCCCAGCTCAAATGATGTGCATGTTGATGTATATGAGAGCTGTGCTGTTCTAAAATGTACCTTGGTGATCCAGAGAGTGGCCAGAAGACCTGTGGTCTAGTGAGGCCAACACTCTTGACAGTCAAGTGTACTGAAACTTTTGAGAGTTCATGGTATTTATTACTTTGTTCACGTATGCAGGTGATTGGTTTTAAGAAGAATGTCTGCGTACATTCTTTTACAGTGACCTGACACTTATACCTGTGAATCGATGAAGTGGAATGCTCGGAGACGTTCACAATGTGAAGTTATGAAGAGCTTCTTGAGATTCTCTTGTCACCATGTTGTTTTTGCCCAGTATGTTTGTCCAAAGCATTTGTCATTTGTCTAATTTTATATTGTATATTTTATAGTAAAATAAACTTTGTTACTGAACTTGTGCAATTTGCAACTTTATTCTTTCTCAAATTACAGGTAATGGCAGATATAAAAGTTTTTGGCCGTCACTGTTCTGAAATGTACCTTGAACAGTAATGAATGAATGCATACATCATTCACAACCACAACATTTAATACCACTCTGTGATTAAGTTATCTTGTAACAATGGCACGTAAAGATCTGGGGTTGTAGGTTTGAAGACAGACCAACTAATTAGACAATACATATCAGGTGTGCTCTGCCTATTTGGAATGAAAGTCACACTGTTGATTTGTGGATAAGATTGGACACTCCTGTATTAGATGTTAAACAGACACCTGATTCTCATGATGCGTAGGCTGCCAGAGAAAACTATACAACTGTGCAGACCTGAACATCTCTGAAAGGGGGCAAAAGAGTTCTAGCTGGAAAAAGCAGTTGGGGGATCTCTGAAGCAGCATGACTTATTGGGTGGTCTGAGTCAGCAGTGGTCAGTATCTACCAACATTAACATTTGAATTCCCCAGATTTCAGTCCAACTGAGCATCTATGGAATGTTCTGGAACCTCAGGTTTGATCCCTGGCAGCTCCACCTCATAACCCACAGGATTTACTGGATCTACTGCTAATGTCTTGACGTTAGATAACAGAGGACACATGCAGAGTCTGTGTTTGGTGGGCGGGAGCTGTTTAGTGCCACGAAGAGGATCAACAGCATATGGCTAATTTAAGAAATGGGTTTCAGTATTATGGCTGTTTAATGGACTTTCTGAACACTTCTGCACTCTTAAAATAAGGCTCTTTAGTAAAAACAGAGCCACAATGACTCAAACCTTTTTCATACAAACATTTATAAATGGTTCTTTTCTAGAATGGCTGTATATACCTAAAGCTGTGATACCTAAAGGGATCAATAAAAGTTCTATCTATGGTTAAATAATCCTTTTAGAAAAATGGTAGAAAAAAGGTTCTGCTATTGTATTCTGCCAAATGTCTCTTTGGTACTATGTAGAGCCATTTGAGATTATACTGAAAGAGTGAAATCATCTAACACATGAAATGTGTTTGATTTAATACAAATCCTGCTTGAAAGAAAGAAGTCATCACAGCCTGATGAGCAAGATTAATGAAATGACAATGCAAATGAAAACATTTGTAATTCTTTAATTCAGAATATTAGAAAGAATGTGAAGATGTACATTTCACTAAATTTAATAATTTCATTAAATACTGTAGACATCTAACTAAGGTCAAATTAAACTGCCCCTGATCCAATGAATAATCTTATGGATTGTTTTGCATCATAAATGAGATATATATATATATATATATATATATATATATATATATATATATAATCTTAATTGGTAATGTGAGTCAAACACCCGCATTTCAAATATTTAAGACTAGACAAGCAACTAGAAGCAAAGTTTTATTGTAAGGCCAGAAAACAATTAGGGAAGTTTTTCAGTTGTCTCATTTACAAATAAAAAATTGACACAAAGAATAATTATGTGCATACGAATCCTATAAGCATAACAACACACTTCATATAACAAATGAATTGTTTTGAAAACTGAGACCTGTCTATTAAACAAATGGAATTAGGTCAATTTGGAAACATGAGCCCTTCATGGATAAGATTGGTGATGGCTTTGCTTGAATATCATGCCCTCAACAGACAATGTTTACCTCTTCAAAAATTACTAATGATAATTTGCTGAATGTTGTGTGCACTGTAAAGAATAAGAGTAACTGATTAATTTATTGACATTTTTTAATTATTGTAATTCCATAAAGATAAATAGCAGACATACATTTGCATGTACAATTTCTAGATTACTAAACAAATGATCTGTTAGACACAATCATGCTAATTTATGTGGTGTTTACACTCAGTTTTCATGAGGTTTCATAGTCACAGATAATGACATTAATTGGCTTATTCTTTAGACGGTCATGTATGCTGTGACAGAAAACAGTTAACTTTCCAGAAAGAGGGATATACTCCCTGATGTAGTCATTGTCATTCCAGGTTCAAAAGTCTTTCTTATGATGACCTCAACTGAGTGAAAAAATGATATAGTCCAAAACATTGTTCTTTTGTTTGTTTGTTTGTTTGTAAGCAACCTGTTGAAGTTTAACTTCATGCCAGTGATGATCAGCAATGAAATACAGTATTGCCTTGATTTAGGTCTGTAGGAATTTCTGTAGGAAAAACAAAATATGTTGGTAAACTGCAAAATAATATGGATATTAACATGCTTAACTAATGTAAAAGATGTTAGAGACATATGTCAAGCTCAGGGTGTGAGAAGTCTCAGGTCAGTGGAGCCCCAATGAAAACAACAAACACCAAGTGCAAGTGACTTTCCTCTTTGCCTCTCTTGGAAGGCGGACGCACTTTTCCACCCTCTCCTCTCCCTTATCTCCCTGCTTTGTCTCCTATTCGTTTTTCATGCTCTAGAGCAGGGGTGGCCAACTCCAGTCCTGGAGAGCCGCATTCCAGCACAGTTTGGTGATCTCCCTGATCAAACACACCTGATTCAACTCAGCAGGCAATTAGCAGGTTTAATTGTAGTGTCAGAGCAGTGACATCACCAAACTGTGCTGGACACCGGCTCTCCAGGACCGGAGTTGGCCACCCCTGGCCTAGCGGCATGCTCCATGAGGATGGAAAGAAGATGCACTATTTCGGAACACTGGTACAGGATTCTGCTGATTGACATAAGGGAATATAATAATTTTCTGACAAATTAATGAGTTGGGTTTGCTTGTTCGAGACCTATGATGCGCCCAACTTTGATTTGATTTGAGCGGGGGCAGAACTGACATCAACTGTGATTAACACGAGTTTGGATACTATCTCAGTGAGGATTGTGGCTCTGCTATGACGAGCTGGAATTTTTGGAGATTCTATGGACAAAAGAGTGACCTAAGTAAATTCGGGTGGTTTACATTAAATTATGTCTGTTTTTCTTTTGGCTCCAATCTTATCACAGCTAAGCTAACCTTGCTGCGGTACCATAAATTCCTCCAGTAGGGTGGTTGCTATAGGGATTTATCTCCCCCTCCCTCTCTGCCAGGCTGGACTTACCTTTTGTCTGCTATGTGCTTTTTCCACCTTCCCTTTTCAATGCCATCCAAGGCTATACAGCACTGACTCTTATGTCTGCTTGTGCTTTAAAGAGTTTTTTCATGCTATCCATTATACATGTATACATTTTTTTTTCTCTTTTTACCCTTCCCCCCCTCATGTATGCTGTTTTCTTCCCTACTATGACCTGACGCAGCTGAGTTCGGCTGCTGTCACGGCTGCTCTGTCGTTTTAAGCATTTCACTGCAAGAAATTGTATGTGACAAATAAAATTTTAATTTCATTTAATGGAATAGTTTCTGTTTATTGGCAGGCAAACATGCAAATATATTCTTCAGTCTAACAGGACGTCCACCCTCTTCTTCCCTCCCTTGCTCATGTCTGTAAGGGGCAAACATGTATGTTATTTAGAGACTAAGTTGTTTTGGAATTAAATGTACCAACGTTTGTCTAATTCACATACACCCATAAAACAACCTGAAACCACACATAGCTCTAGTAAGTCAAGAGGTCAAATGACATTTTGTGCAGCAAGAGCCTACAGCAAGGCCTTGTCTGGTATAATGTACTGTATCATGGTGTTAGATGACTATATGAAAGAAATAAAGTTAGTGGCACTCAATTGTTACTTAGTCTTAACCATTATATATATATACACATATACATATATATATATACACATATACATATATATATACACATATCAGGGGCGGACTGGGGAGAAAAAGTGGCCCGGGAGTTCCTGACAGACTGGCCCACTGTATGTGTGTGTATATATATATATATATATATATATATATAGATATATATATATATAGATATAGATAGGTAGATAGATAGATAGATAGATAGATATGTGTGTGTATACTGTATATGAATCTATACATGGCACGTAGTTATATGACTTTTATTGTCATAAGGACAATATT
>BRDA01008057.1:3781-19757 GCA_036984385.1 Crenuchus spilurus | reverse complement strand
ATATTGACATTTGCCATCTCCACATCATTGCATTCAGTTTTTATTCACAATTTGTATAGCGTCCCAACTTTTTTGGAATCCGGTTTGTAAAATACACACTGTTTTACACACACCTATATGTATTTAGAGACACACCACATCCAGCACTCTAATCCAGCTCACTGAACAACAACTCAAAGACACTTCATGATGAAATAAACACAGAATTTTCACTGATTTAATTTCAGTACCGAGTCATGCCGGCGTGACCAAAATGGCATCTTCGGACAATTTAAATAATAACAAATAAACAAATACTTTAATCAAAATCATTTCACTTCAGTTTCAGAGAGGAGACCGTCCACTGTGTGTGTGTGTGTGTGTGACCACTCAGCAGGTGGGGGAGGGGCGGATGACTCACCCTTGCTCCCCTAAGGCTGAGAGGCGCAAAGAAAACTTTTATCCGAACTGTAGCAATACCAAATCACTTTTTAAAACTTTCACAGCTTTAGATGATAAATAACAAGTGCCACAATCACACAATAACATCTGAGCACCATAAAAAGCATTTTAGAAGTGTTAAACAGCGTGCTAGCCTCACATAAACACAAGAGATTTCGTATTTTTGGACAGACCATGAACTTTTCCGTCGACAATAAACCACAAAGTTTGCAAACATCAACTCTTCACAACATCTAACATGTTCCCAAAGATGTTCTCTTCAAAATACAGCACAGAGTTTTTAAACTGCACACTTATAACCGATATAATCATTGATTTTGTGTGGAGTCTGCGTCAAACAAACATTAGCACCCAACTCTGAACACACCCGATCTCTTTGTACAAGTTTAACAGCTTTATATCATCCGACACAACTGCCACAACAATACTACACCCTTTAAACCATAAAAAACAGTGTTTTAGAAGAGTTAACCAGCGACTAACCTCAAAAGGTTAAGGTTTAAGGTTGGCGCTGCGCAAGCGGCTGGCCTGCCAGCAGTGCTGGGACCTGAATTTCCCGCAAGGGATTAATAAAGTATCTATCTATCTATCTAAAAGTAGACAATCCAGGGGGCGCTGGCTTGGATACTTCATGACCTTTTCCGTCGGAAACAATCCATAAACTTTGCAAATATCAACTCTTCACACCATCTAACATGTTCTTAAAGATGTCCTCTTCAAAATACAGCAGAGTTTTTTTTTTAATGAACACTCCTGAACACTAGAATCAATGAGCCTGTTTAGTGCGCGTGTCCACAGAGCGCGTCGAACTGAACGCTTTCCAACTGGTATTTCTTCTGATGGGCTCATGTGTCATGACTGACATGGTTATCAGTCAATAGTTAAGCATTTTCCTGTTCAAAAGAGACATCATTCGACTGGCTGAGCCAACCAGAGCCTTAGATATTCCCGGGCAAAAACAGAACTCATCTGTCTTTGGCACGTTTGAATCCTATGTAAATCCATTTGCGCATACATTATTATGCAAATAACGCAGCTAAAAGTAACTCTAAGTGTTGAATAGTAATTAGCTGACCTCATGTTTAGACATGAAGGCGGCCATTTTCACGAAACTTGATATTTCAGCTCAGGGCGAGTGGATGAAAAACCGGTTATGCGTGTGTGGGGGGGGGAGGGGTTGTTTGCGCCTCTGCAGTCTGTCTCTGTTGAACTCAGTCTTACAGCTCTATCACAGAGACATATTAGAGAAGATTTGACGTTGATTTTGATGTTTTTGTAGTTAATATAACTACAGGTTATTATTATATTATTAATAATAAATTAATATTATTATTAATAAAAATAAAAAAAAAAAATACTTTTAATATGTTCGACTACATCCTTTAAGAAGGTCAGATTCACTGGTTCAAATTTATCAAACACAGCCGAATATGGAGTCATACAGGAAGGATCACAAATAGGTGTTGAAATAAGGGCTCTTGCAGTAGCAACCTTATCTATGAAAAAGTGCATGAAATCATTACATGTTTTAGAACTAGATTCTAAACAAAAAGGCTGCGGGGCATTAAGAGCAGAATCAATGATTTTAAACAGCATCCGTGAATTATTTTGATAGGACACAATAATGTTGGACAGATATTCCCTTTTAGCGTCCTTAATGGTGTTCTGGTAATGTTGCCAACAGCTCTTAAAGATGTGGAATGAAACTTGCAATTTATCCTTTTTCCATTTCCGTTCAGCTTTACGGCATTCCCGTCTGGCAGCGCGAGTTTTGTCATTAAACCATGGGTCGGTTTTAACTTTAGATTGCATGATTTTCATAGGGGCAATAGTATCCAAAATACTTCTACAGGACACATCTAACCAGGAACTTAGTTGCTCTGTATCTAAGTCAAAGGGAACGCTAAGCTGCTCAAAGGCAGCAGAAAACTGGCGAACAGTAAAAGGGTTAAAAACTCGACGACGACAAATAGGAATGAGAGGTTTAACCGTGGCACCAGATAGCATAACATTAAATAAGACAGGCATATGATCAGAGAAGGTATTGTCACGTATTTGCAGATCAATCACAGATAAGCCATAAGAGAGGACCAGTCACCCACTGCACCAGGTTAAAAGAGTCAATAAGAATAAGAAAGTCCTTCGCCATTGGCTTTTCGGGACAACATATGTGAATATTAAAATCTTCAAGTATGACTGACTCACGAGCTCCATTACAGAACAAATTAAATTAGTATCTCAAGGTACCACTGTATTCATAAGTGATGTTCACATTACAGTACAGACGTGTTTCATCTCACACTCTTTGATCTGGAAATATATTAAATGTGAATAAAATATAAGATTTGACATTTTCATAATATGTTTTTACATTTACATAATTTATCCTGTTCTTCATTATTTTTACATGAACTTTATTTACACTCATGTACATCTCTGACATGATGATGTGTGTGTGTGACTGGACTAGTGTTTACTGTATAACAATCAGTACTGTGAATTTATTAACAGATCAGCCAAAACATTATGACCACTCAGAGAACTAAATAACATTAATGATCTCAGAGCTCATGTGAAGGTCTGTGATATATCAGATGATTCCTGTGGTGGACATGTTGGATGTAGGAGAAATGGGCAGCTGTGAAGACCTAGGTGAAAGGCCAAATCATTATGACCAGATAACGGAGTCATCTCTGAAACATCAAGTCTTTTGAGGAGCTCCTGGTCAGCAGTGGTCAGTACCTCTTTGCAGGTCTTCAGATAGTCTAGATCTCAATCCAGAGTCTCTCTGACTCTGTTCTATTTATCATTTAATGGTTCCTCCTGAGAACTTTGAGAACTGACTCTGACTCTCACTGAAGATTCCTCCTCTTCATTATTGAGTTAATCTTTGCTTTTTCATATTATCTGCAGTTCTTCTCATGTTTCCTGTTGTGTTTTGTTACTTCTTTTGATTTATGACTTTATTCAGTCTTTATTCATTCATAATGAGTTAACATTTTTTGCCACAGATGTTATGATTGTATTTCTGCTAATAAAACTTGGACTTGACATCAGTTCTCAGGTTTAGATCTAAACATGCTTGTTTCTGGTTTCTCTGTGTGTGTGATCAGTACACACAGTGATAAAGTGATGATCTTACCTCAGTGTCTCCAGTTTACAGTCTGGATTCTTCAGTCCAGCAGAGAGACGCTTCACTCCTGAATCACTCATGAAAACATTGTGACTGAGGTCCAGTTCTCTCAGATTTGAAGAGTTTAAACAGAGAATTTCTGATAAAACTTCACAGCTTTTCTGGGTGAGATTACAGCTCCACAGCCTGAGAGAGAAATGATGAAATATCAGAAACACTGACATCTCAAACAAGAACAAATACAACTGAATTAACTTACAACTAAAACTAATAAATGATGTGTTAACAACACACACACACACACACACACACACACACACACACACACACACACACACACACACACACACACACACAGAGTACAGTGTGAGAGTGTCTTTTGTAAGGTCTGTAGATGATAAAATGGAGATTAACAGTTAAATGTCACAGATGGAGTAAAGAACATGTTGATTTGTAATTAGTTTTAGTTACTTTAATAATAAAGTGGCTGCAGATGTACAGTAGTGCTTTAAGTGTGTAAACCTTTACAATCTTCTAGATTTCTCTGTAAATATGAACCAAAACATCAGATTTTCATACAAATGCTAAAAGTAAATACATGAAAGCCAATTAAACCAACTGAACTAATTTATTACTGTTTTTATATTAAACTTCATTAATTTAATGAGGAAACTGATCCAATATTACATGTCTGTGAGAGGTAAATGTGTGTACACTGTAAACAATGATCTTTACTTATTTTAAATACATTTGTTGTGATATTTCATGTTTATATTTTTAATTAAAACCTTTTAAAACTCAGAATATAAAGTCATGTGAGATCCAGAGAACAGCTGAAACTCTGTACATCATAACAGCTTGTTTTTACTGTTTAATAAGTCAGCATGTAGAACAGTGACTGAACAGAGACAGTCGTTCATATCAGCATCTTCTGTTTGTCTGCAGTTTGGGTGACTCTTCTCTGTACTTCAGTGACTGGTGTTCAGCTCAGTTTATTCATTTATTTACACTTTTACTGTCTCTATGAGGACTTAGAACTAGGCTTGGGCGGTATAACGGTATTTTGTTATACCGCGGTATTTAAATATGGTGACAGTATCTAAAAATTATGACGGTATTAGTCATGTGAGGTAATGCGGCACATTTAAAAAATAAATCTATTAAAACTGGGACTTAAACGTGCTTCACACCTCAGCAAAACAGCACCAGTTTCACAGAAACACACACTTGATACTTTTATTTCAAAACTAAACAAGTAATTGTTTATTTCAGTCTCTGGTAAAGTCCTGTGTGTGTGTGTGTATGTGTGTGTGTATCTGCGCGAACGCTGCGATTCCCGCTCTGGTGATCATATTAAAGTTAATTTCAGTGTCTTAATTTCATTTATTTCGTAACATAGAAGCGAACCAGGTCTCTCTCTCTATCTCTCATTATTTTCAGGCAAAAAATAAAAACATAAAGCCAACAGAGGTGATCTAATTCAGCAAATGGGTCCATTTAACTTTTGAGCTTCAAGTTGAAGCTCAGTTTAGTAAATAGTTAAACTTCTAGTAAACAATGATTACTGCTCCTTAACCGACTCGTTTACGGTTTAATTTGAGGAAGTTCTTGAACTGAACACATCAGGTCCAACAGGCTGCTTATTCTGGTGTTACACCAAAATCTGTGACTGTCTAATAGTGAGACGCTACCACTATGACCCAAGGATCGCGAGTTCGAATCCCGGTCATGCTGTTTGCCATCAACAGCCGGGGCCCAAGAGAGCAAAAAATAATTGGCAGTGCTCTCTCTGGGTGGGTAGATGGCGCTCTCACTCTCCCCATCACTTTCACATTGCAATGTCCGCTGGATCAGGCATCTACTGATTGGTCCAATCGGAGCTGGGGACCCTGTGTGCCTTCCTCTGAGCGCGTTAGGCTCTCCAGTGACGGTGTATCAGCGGTGGTTTGAAAAGAGTCGGTGGCTGCATCACACGCAATGGAGGAGGCTTGTGCTTGCCTGCACCCTCCTAGAGTCAGGGACAGTGCAAAGTGATGGGGAGAGGCCTAACGGAGGGGATGGGCTAATTGGCTACCACTACATTGTGAAGGGGATAAAATGGGCAAAAACTAGAAATAAAAATTAAAAAAAAAAAAAACCTCTCGTACAAGCTGAAAACCAGCTCAGCTCAGCCCACCTGAAGAAGAAAACAACATCGCCGCAGCCAGCTCAGCCAGATGACATCACCGGCTTTGAACGGCTGCAGAAAGAACAGCTTTGATCTCACCCTACCATCAGAGACTTTAACCATCCAGGTGATCCATTTGGATCATCTCAGAAAGAAGCTGGCTCTAGCAACTATGCTTAAGTACCGCGCTTCGCTAAGGGTCTCATAGCCCAGTGATAACGCAGTTTATGTTACATGTTTACTGTTTGCAACGTCAAGTTACAGTTAAAGCTGGTGAAACTTGGCATAACCAGTGTAAGGAGCTAGATAAATTAAAACCGAACACTCGGGAGCTCGTTCTGAACAAACCGAACGGCCTGTTCAACCTCCCCTCTTCGGATCCAGCAGCAGCGGCCTGGGTCACAATTCACGCATCAACCGTTATGACGGGAAAACCCTCGGAAGAGTAGCCAGAGTGAGCGGAAAAAGGCCCTCACCAGAGCACCTTGCTAGTCGCCACATCAAGTGAGCTAGACGTACGCACCGGGAAGAGAAAGCCGTGAAACATCAGAAGAGGCAATCAGAAGCCTGCAACGAAAGACCCCGCCCCATCTAAGATCATGAGGCCGGAGCACCAAAACAGTAAGCCGTTCGTTTATGTTCAGAATTGGTGCCTCATGTGTTCCTTTGATAAATCAGTCACACTCTATAGCTTAGATTAGGTTTAGATCATCTCTCAGTTGCATCAGTCTATATGTCCAAGTTCACCTTAACTTCATTAGCCTTTCAAGTTACAGATGGGTTTCACCTGCTTAATCTGTTCTGAAATGATAGTGTTGTTATGAGTGTTTTGTTATGTGTCATGTTAGTTATGTGTTGTGTTTGTTATGTTTATTAAACATTGTATTCTTAACTACATCAGAGTGGTGTGTTTGTAAAGTCATTTATTGAACTCTGAAATTCCATCAAATCCCTACACAAATAAAAGGGAAACTCCATCATATTTTGAAATTCATGAAGGGTCATTAATCCCAAAGTGGGAATTTACACCATGTGGAGGTGAGTCCGATCGCCCCACCTAAAATTTCGATTAAATAACGCAGTTTCCCAAATTATGCTGTTGAATATTAATGTGTACGAAAGTGCCCATTGATGTTTACACTACACACCACACAAGTGTTAATTCAGTAACTCACTGTAGTTTCTCCAGTTTACAGTTTGGATCCTTCAGTAGATCAGAGAGGAGCTTCATTCCTGAATCACCTAGTTTATTCTCACTGAGTTCAAGCAGTATGAGGTGTGAGGGGTTTGATTTCAGAGCTGAAGCTACAGCAGCAAAGCCTTCATCTGTAATACTGCAGTGTCGTAGCCTACAGAGAGAACAACAATATTAGTTTTACATTTCAACACACATTCACACACTATTACTGACACTACAAAATCACTTTTATAAACATTCATTAATGTCTCCTCACAAACATAAAGACAAGTCAGACTATCAGCAATAAAAGTACAAACAGCTAAATGTCCAGATGAGTTCACACCAAAAGCAGACTCAGCACACACACACTTACTGTGGATGAATCAGTGTGTGTCAGTAATACATAACAGATTATTTTAAATATAACTAACATCACCTTTCTGTTGTTCAGTCAATTCAAACAGTGATTACATTATTAGCTGTAACAATACTAACATTATCAACAGTTCTTCTCTAAACTTTTGAATGTCCAGCTGTTCAGTGTTTCAGTATTTTTTATATAACTTGCTGATTTCTAACAAGGAGCTTAACAGCAAAATTCACAACAGCCATTTGATCCATGAATCCACCATCAAATGTTCTGGTTACAGTAATAATTTGTATTTAAACATCCTCCTCATCATGCTGTACACAATCTGACATCAGGACACCAAGATGACACCTAACAACTAATCAACAGTACCTCACCATCTGCTGTGTTTAGTGTTACATGTCATAAATGTAAGCACACAAACAGACTAATATGTGTGAGATATTTGGAGAAATAAAGAGGTTCTGGTTCTGATAACAGGTCCATATGAGAAAATCCACTTCTCAGCTCCTTCAGTTCACATGAGTGAAGAAACCACATATAGAACTAATTAATGAATATTATGAATAAATCATTATTAATCATTAATTATGAGCTGGTCTTTTGATTTCCCTCCAAATTCAGCATCAAACTGAACTGAAGATGTGATAAAGAAGTGTAACTGAAAGAATGGCTGAGTAGGGGAGGATGGGCTGTGAATACACACAAATATGTCAAATATAGAAATATGGATGATGTCCTCATTAATGCTCAGTGTCACCAGTTCCATGTGGGCTTTACACACTACATCACCATCACTCCATCATAACCATCAAAAGATAAAATCACATCAAATATGTCAAATTCAGCCAGTAATGAAGTGTCAGACTTCACTGCACATCTCCTAATACCTCTCTGTACTGACTTACTGTGTGTGTGTGTGTGTTTCTGAGTGGAGGGGTTGGAGACTTCTGGACAATGAATGAGCTCTAATGTGATCTAGAGGTAAGAGCTCCATTGTTATGACTGTATTGTTATAAAATATAAATAATGTTATGAGTCCACCAGACCTGCCAACACTGTCTGAGTAACACAAACACAAACACCACACAAGTGTTAATTCAGTAACTCACTGTAGTTTCTCCAGTTTACAGTGTGGATCCTTCAGTAGATCAGAGAGGAGCTTCATTCCTGAATCACCTAGTTTATTCTCGCTGAGTTCCAGCACTCTGAGATGTGAGGGGTTTGATTTCAGAGCTGAAACTACAGCAGAAAAGTCTTCATCTGTAATACTGCAGTCACGTAGCCTACAGAGAGAAGAACAATCTTAGTTTTACACTTCAACACACACATTCACACACACTATTACTGACACTACAACATCACTTTTATAAACATTCTTTAATGTCTCCTCACAAACATAAAGACAAGTCAGACTATCAGCAAATAAAAGTACAAACAGCTAAATGTCCAGATGAACTCGCACCAACAGCAGACTCAACACACACACCAAAAGCAGACTCAGCACACACACACTTACTGTGGATGAATCAGTGTGTGTCAGTAATACATTACAGATTATTTTAAATATAACTAACATTACCTTTCTGTTGTTCAGTCAATTCAAACTGATTACATTAGCTGTAGCTTTACTAACATCACCAACAGTTTACTGATAACACTGTTAATCTACAATATTGTACATGAGAACCACATTTTGAACATTAAAACTTCCAAACAGCAGCACAACAAACACACATACAAGAGATGGAGGCTTTGAGAACGTCACTTTATTATAAAACACTCTCTTTTAGAAATAATACAACACAAATGACAGAAAGACTTTAAGTAAATGTAGCAGAAAGAAACACAAGTCATTCAGGGTTGTCAGGTATTGAAATGTAAACTGTATATTAGCTGTTAATGATGAGAAAGACTCATCTTGTACTTTCCTCTCAGACTGACTGTGTACTGCTCATCAAACACATAACTGTCCACTTTTTCAGCTCTTCACGGCCTGTTTTTAGTCTGATTTGTACATTCACAACACTATCTATTCCTTTTCTAGTCAGTAAGTAATAAACTTTATTTATATAACACTTTTCAAAGCCAGAGCTACAAAGTGCTTCACAATCTAACATTCAAGTCATTAAAATAAAATAAAACCATTTAGGTCACCTGTTCTCACTTATACAAAGTAGTGTGTTTATTCAGAAGTTTAGGTCCTCTGTTCTCACTTATGCAGACTAGTGTGTTTATTCACAGTGTTTAGGTCCTCTGTTCTCACTTATACAGTGTAGTGTGTTTATTCACACTGTTTACATCCCCTGTTCTCACTTATACAGAGTAGTGTGTTTATTCAGACATTGAGGTTCTCTGTTCTCACTTATACAGACTAGCACTAGCTTTCCCAAACCAACGAAAATTTTCGTAATGAAAGCAGGCTGTCTGCAGGGTCTCTCCCTCTCTAAACCCCCCGCGCAGGAATGTGAGCCACACACCTGGCTGCGCTGCTTGTTGTTATGCAAAATAAGCACGTCTTCCCCCAGCCTCTCACACAGACACAAAGACTGTCCATATCGGCCCACAGGCTCAAAACAGCCACATCAAGCCACAAATCTAAATGCAGCCCCAATTCATCTGTGTCACATGGACGCATGGGGAGGGGTGCAGCAGTGACGAGGCCCACTGGGGGACACAGACAGCATGGCAACAGCAGAGCCTATACTGTCTCTGACTGTGGGGCACCTGGAACTTTCCTTTCTGAGTGATAAAGGGGACACCTACTCAGCCATCAACCACGCACTTCCTAACAGTCATTAGTGGCTCTCAGACTTTCAGACATTTTTTATTGTAGCCACTAAAGCTCCAGTTAACCTGTGTGTTTGAGATTTATTGATCAAAATGCGAGACACTGAAGGCGTTATGGGCATCTGGAGACAACAGCAACCATGGTGTATGCTTGTACAACCCTATGGTCCCTGTCCTGATCCCCAAACCTCACACTGTATTATGACCACATGGAGGACCTGCCCTAAAAAGATATATTTGAAACTGAATTACAAGACACAGTATGGAAGGTTATTTAACCAGGTTTATATGTTGGTCATGAGGGCGTGGCGGCTCCGGTGACATTGACAACGGCCCAGGCTTTATAGTACAAAATGTCACCTTCTGATGCACCACACATATCTTTAGCATTGCACCTAGGACATATGGCCAAACAGTTAGGGCCCATGACTAATGCTGCAAATCAAGCCACTGATTGGGTTCTTACTAACATCTTGACTGTTTCATAATTTAAATTAACTAAAACTTATTTTGTCCAATCAGAATCAATGACTTGAGTCATAATAACATAAAAACTTATTAGCTAGACATCTTGCTAGATCATGGCATCCATATTTGACTGCAATGATAAACAAACATGTAGAGGACTGTGACTTTGTAACCTCAACAAGGCTTTGTGGGAAACTCCTGGACTGTAGAGGTGGAAAAAGCTTTCATTGAGGTAAAGCAGGCCCTAGCCAGTGCGGCTGACCTAGCGCGACCTGACTATAAACTGCCATTCTATCTGGATGTTTCTGAAACAGACACATTGGTTAATGGCGTAATGTTTCAGAAAAAGGGGGAAGGTAGGGCAGTACTGATGTACTTAAGCATTCCACTTGACTTGATTGAGAAAAGACAACCACAATGCACCAGACACGTAGCAGGGTTGACTAAGCTAGTCCGAAAAACTGCACACCTGGTTGCAGGCTACCCATTGCACATACTAACAACACACGGCGTGGTAGCATACATAACTCACAAAGATTAATTAACAAGGTTCTGACAGCACCAAATATCACATACACACACCAGAGAGTGAACATGGCAGAAGGTATGCTAGAAGGCAACTCCTGAAGAAAAATCCATGTGGTTGGAAAAGGGGGGAAACTGAGACGGCCAGATTTGGGTAGCAAGGACCGGACAACCGATCCTGCCAATGTCTCTGGCTAAAGCAGTCTTAGAAGAAGCACACACTGTAGCACATGTAGGCAGGCTGCAAATGATGAAAAATTTTAAACAATGGTGGCATCCATTCATGCTAGCAATGGTGATGGATTACATAAACCAGTGCCAAATCTGTCACACTCAGAACGTAGCCAAAGCATTTAAGGTAGCCCCAGGAAAATTTCCAGTGCCATATTCCCATGGTGAGTAAATTAAGACTGACTACACAGACATGATTGATCAAATTAGGAAATATCGGTACCTTTTGGTCATGGTCGACAGGTACTCAGGTTGGGTGGAGGCAATCCCTACTATTAAAGAGGATGCCCGAGCAGTTTGCAAAATGTTGATCAACTACTGGATTCCACAGGATGGATTACCCAGGAGAATCCATTCAGACAATGGGACCCATTTTACCAGCAAAACATTGCAGTGGGTGGAGCAGGCATTGGGCTTGCGCCATAGCTATGGTTCTGTATATCATCGTGCTTCACAAGGTCAGGTGGAACGGATGAATCAAAATTTGAAGGCAAACTAGTTAAGATTACACTGACCACGGGCATGAATTTGCTAGATGCCCTTCCAATTGCCCTGATCAGCATTAGAAGTTCAATAATTAGAAGCACAGGCTTCTCCCCATTTGAGCTGGTCAGAGGCGTAGCATTACCAGGGCCCCAAACCACACTAAAAGCCCAGTCAGACCCACCACTGGGTGCTGATATCCAAGGCTATGACCAACTGTTCAGAGAGCTAAAAGCGATGTGTGAAGCTCTTTCTGTGCAGGTACGGACCACACGAGAGGGGGAGCCAGAGGAAAAATCTCAGCCAGACGTGGCCATAGCTCCGTGGGTGTTTCTGAGAGTCATAAAGAGGAAGTGGTCAGAGCCCAGGTGGACAGGACCACACCGAGTGGTAGAAAGAACATCTCATGCCGTTTGGCTGAACGGCAAAGGATCAACGTGGTACCATTTTTCACACTGCAGGCCGGCTCCAACGCCAAAGGGCACCATGTCAAAAGAGTCCCCAACCAATGGGGCAGAATAATCCCTGGGGACAGAGGCACAACAGGGACAGTCTACCCTGCCTCCAACGCAGATAGATTGCCAACTACATCTGCGGATCAAGAGCATTTTACACATACACATATAGGGATATAATCACTGTATATTCATTAGAGGGGAAACATTTTCTGTTTGTTTTTCAATAAAATGGCATGGTATGGCAAAAGGGGGTGGATGAGCAGCAGAAGAACTGATATCTGGGAGGTAGGTGGATCAGGGCTTTCTCCATGGTTTAGACTCATGATGGCAATGGCATGGGCCGGTGAAATATGCATACTCATAGTTGTATTGGAAATTACTGAACCAGTGAGCCAAAGGAGTGGTACAACAGCAGCAATCCCAACGACAACCGATAACCAAAATATAATAATCAGTTAAGCAATATTTACGTCAATATTGGTCACTTGCGGTTGCTGCTGTATCCCATGCCTGAGATCGCTGGTGGAACGAACCATTGTCAAAGTATTTGAGGAAAAACCAGGCCCACCTGATTATATGATGTAGGAGAGTTTGGGGATTAGTGTTGACCTGTCTTAGGACAGGTCAAAAGGGGGAATTGTTGAAGATCTGTTTTAAGAAAACAGCCTTTAAAAACATATAATCAATAGTTTTGCTTAATTATCATTGCATTGAGTTACTGTTTAGTCAAGGAAGGTATAAAAGTTTCAATAAAATAAGGCTTCACTTATTAATTAGGGGATTAAATAATCAGTTAAGCATTTAATCATCTTTACATACATGCTTTGTGCTGTGCTCAGCGAGTTCAAAAGTTGAGTGACCTGTGTTTGAACTAAGCATTGACATGCAGTAGACCCAAGCTTGACACTTAAGTGAACCTTATCTTAGGAAAAACATGTTTGCGTCTTGAAAATGTCAACCACGAACCACAAACACCTGACATAGGCCTGAAGACGGGAAGTGGAAATTTACGTTCAGCAGAAGTGCAAGTTCGGAGAATTAACGCAAAAGGGGCAAACAATTATATTTAGAAATAAGAAAGTTTTGCCTGACAACAGCATGACAGCCTTACGTCAATGCAGGAAGCAAGAAGAGGGGTATAAGATGGAGTCAGAGGCACGAGGGGGCAGAGAGCTTTTACCATTACATAGGGAGAGTAGGATGTTTTTGTTGTAATGTTCTCTCTTGGGTCGACCCAATAAACTGCAATTTGTTTTACTTTAATTCTCCGTGTGGTCTTGATTCCTTTGGGTCAACAAACACGCAGGACAAGGTTTTTTGAGATTGTCCACACCGTAAAACTCTACTGGATGCTCGTGAACCTTAAACAGCGGCCGTTTCCCAGACACTGAGATTAAGCTTAGAGTGCACCACCTTTTGAATGAGATTTTGAGTGCATTTTCTGAAAGAAAAATAAAGTCTATGAAAAATGCTAGAATGTAATAAAAACAAAAAAAAGTGCCATCAGTGCCGGTTACTTTTATTTCTATGAATAAAACACACACACACACACACACACTATATCAATCCATCTATTATCACACCCGCTTAATCCTTAACGGTTAGACCCCTACCCACTGGGCGCAGGGCAGAGCATCACACTATTCAACTAAGCCCATGACAGGGCGCCAGTCCCTCACTGGGTGCACACACACACACGTGCACACACACACACACACACACACACACACACACACACACAGACAATTTAGAGTACCCAAACACATACAACTATGAAAGTGTCACACCATGCATTTATATATGGAGAGAACTAAAATAAAAAAACAAATATTTTATAGATATATTTGTGTTTAAAAAAAGTATGAGCCTAGTATAATTTAAAAACAGATAAAGAGAACATGATGCCACGTTTGAGAGAGGGAGAGAGAGAGAGAGGGAGAGAGAGAGAGAACGTGACAGCATGTTCAATATTCTTTAATATCATTTACTTACCGTATTTTCCGGACTATAATTCGCTCCTGAGTATAAGTCGCACCAGCCATAAAATGCGTAATAAAGAAGAAAAAACATATATAAGTCGCACTGGAGTATAAGTCGCATTTTTTGGATGAAATTTATTTCATAAAGTCTGGTGTAACAGAGGTAAAAATAATAAATAAATAAAATATGCCCTAATTATTGAGTTCTTGCAAAATTATAATTCGTATTGATATTCTGTTATAAAAACAGTTTTATTTTGTTGAATGTTTTGAATGCATTTAAGTCTATGCGCCGTTATTGCATACATTTAATTTTCTTTGTGTTTTATACTGGACTACAATTCCCTGCACAGAAAATGCAACTGCACAGTTTTCTTTAGTTTGTCCCTCCGTGCTTGCCGTACCTCCAGCAGCGTTTGGACTCTGTAGGTGGAGGTAAGCACGATGGAAGAGCTCCAAAAATAATTTGTGTTTTATGGAAATATAAGTACTCCTGAATTATATTACTAACAAAATGAGCTGTAATGTTAGTCATAGTCACTTAGTATAGTATTTCTAACAGATATTGGTGCATATTTAATCACATATAACCTCATTTAGATTTCAGGTGAGCGTATGTGTAACGTGCTGCAGCAGTTTTGGCGCCATTCGCTCTGTGCTGAGGAATGAAGTAATATATACATGTGCTTATACTCTTTATTGTATTTTTCACTTTTATAGACTCCATGTGCAGTTGCAGAAAACATAATCTAAAAGGATTGTGTATGTGTGTATGCAGGTATGTTGTAGTTGTATTTCAGATGTACTATTTTTGTCTTTTGAGACTAAACAAAAAAAAAACACCTCTCTCTGAGTTTCACACTAAAATATATATCACTATACGATCACGTAGACAAATTGCTTAAGATGCACTTTTGTTCCTGTTTTCATTTTTATTTTCAAAGTTAAAATATACATGTTCAGTGCTACTTGTCTCAGAGTAAGCATGTGCTTGCTGTACCTCCAGCAGCGTTTGGACTCTGTAGGTGGAGACTCCATGTGCAGTTGCAGAAAACATAATCTAAAAGGATTGTGTATGTGTGTATGCAGGCTAAATAAACACCAGAGAGAGAGGGAAAAGCTCTTCTGTGTCTGTCAGTTCATTTCATTGAGTTCTCACCGCGGATACACAAGGAGAACGCAGCACAAAGCAGAGGACGCTACACTGGTGCCGTGACTCTTCTTCGGATCATCAGGATCAGCTCGTGCAGATCGCCAAGGGAGCTGCAAAGTGTCATGTACTGTGGTCAGAACTTTTGAATGACAGTAATAAGCCTATGTTTTTGTCTCCAAAACGGATAAACCTGAGAAGCTGTTTAATTTGTTTATCTTTCTTTCTACGTTTGTAATTCATTTTATTGCATAATTTGCTCTGTGTGTAGTAGAAAACAAAATGGCTCAGAAAATGAGTAAAAGTGAACCTGAGGAATATCCTAAACTTAATTTGGGCAGAGGTAGAGGTTTTAAGTTTGGTGAACATTTGGGGAGTGAAACCACCTCTAGTGGATTTTGCAGTAGAGGGGTGAGTGAGACTCAGTTTATGACAGGGAATGTTAGGAGCAGAGAAAGTTGTCACAGTCCAAGTTGGTCTCCTATGGGACAGTATTTGACAGAGAACCAACAAACGTCTACTCCTATAACTGACAGTGTTAGTCTACAACACTTGACTGATATGTTGGGTCAATTAGGAATGCAAATAGGTGACTCTATCG
>BRDA01008055.1:16972-21397 GCA_036984385.1 Crenuchus spilurus | reverse complement strand
TCAATCAGAGAGGACAGGTACGCTGAGCGGGCACTGATAAGTGCCCTTCTATACTCTATAAAGCTATCTTTCCAAGCACAATGAAATACTTCCAGGTTAGTCGATCGCCATTTCCGCTCTAGTTTCCTTACAGTTTGTTTTAAATTAAGTGTTTCTTCATTAAACCACGGAGCGGCACTCTGTCCTGGGTGATCCCCCTAGTGCCCAATGCAGTCCTCCAGGTTGACAGTCGCTTCCGGTTGAGAGTACGCTGTACACGATTGGCTGCTGCTTCTCACTGTGTGTGGTTGAGTGTGTGTAAATGGAGTGTGTTGATTGTAAAGCGTCCTTGGGTACATAGAAAGTGTAACATTAATTCATTTTTATACTTTTATACTTGTGTCTATGGCGGCTTTCTGTCAGACAGTAGGCTGCAGAATATTTTTGGACATGGCAACCTGGCACTCTGCTGTGGTGAGCTGTATGATGCTCTTCTTGGATCACCAAACTTCCAACTTGCGTTAGACCGGACAAACAGATTCAATAACAGCTTTTCCCCGAACAGCCATAACCACTGCACTCACACATGCTTTGATTTCACAGACTAACCTCCCAAACCCCTAAATTTCATGCAATATTTAATATCACTGACAATATCTGTATACCCAAAAATATCATTACTCTCATTGTCCACTGTTCACTACTGTGCAATATTTAACAATGTGCAATAACAATTGTATATAACACCATATCTATTTTTAATTGTATATAGAGTCTGAGATCTATGCACCATTTTGCCCATTATTTATCTTATGTTTTCTATATTACGCACATGTTTGCACCGTGAAAAATGACTTATAATCTCATTGTACATGTGAGTGACAATAAAGACATTCTATTCTAAATCTACATCGACTTTTTACGTCATCAAAAGTGGGGAAAAACGCGTATGAGTAGGGCGGAATGTGTTAGACCCTTCTCGCTTTCCGTAGCCGCGCTGAAGGCCTCGCTACATCTTTTACCGAGCAGCGATAAACAACGGTTGTTAAAATTATATTTATATTTTGTCGTTGGAGTCGTTAGTATCGACATAAATAGAAAAGTGTCTTTAGATTTAACTGTATGTCGTTATATTCCGCTGAAGAGTTTCTCACAAGTCTAATCTATTGTTGAGTATATTCGCTGTGTTTGTCTGAAGTGTAAACAGTAAGTGATTTCTTAGCGAGGTGCTAACGAAAATATGGACTTTCTTTTCGTAAAGCGCTAGAAATGTACGAGTGTGTTGTGTTTTTGTGGGCGAAATCCTTTTTGTAAAAGCCGGGAAGGTATCGAATCATGATATGGCTGTGCTTTTGCTGAAGGCGAGGCTAAACATCGTATTTCTCTTTATTAGAGTCAGTGAGTGTAGTACACATAAGCTCATTCAGTTCTAGTCTGTATTCGAGAACATGGATGAAAGCGGGGAGAAGATCGAGTCGGACGACATCGTCATCATTGTGGAAAATGAAGCGGAGAGTAAACCGATACAAGAGGCTAGCGCAAAGGAGGAGGGCAGCCAGAGCCTGCTGGACATCTGTCCCCTCTGTAAGCTCAGCTTCCACAGCAGAGAGCCCAAACTCCTGCCATGCCTTCACTCCTTCTGCAAGAGGTGTCTGCCAACACCATCCAGGAACCTGCTGTATGCCGAGCAGGGGGCCAACCTCCAGATGCCACCTGAGGGTCAAGCTAAGCCATGTGTGTTATTTTCTGTTTACACTGACTTATTTATTATACAGTAGAATAGCAATAGAGCTCAATAACAGACATCATAATCACATTTATTTGGAGCATGATCGTTTAACACGATGGCTCATTGACTTTAGGAAACAAACATTTATTAAACTTGCTATAATTGTTGTTAACACTGGATACATGCATATGTACATTTACATAAATACTATACAAATTATGCATAGTAATAGGATCAAAATAAATAAACAATAAACATGGTTTGCTGGTTATTTATCTTGATTACCTTGTTTCCATAATTGTAATTGAAAATAGGATGCATTTAAGCACCTAGCCCTAAATGCACACATTATACCACATTGTTTAATCTTTCAATACGCTACAAATAACAATTTGAAAGCACAATAGGTTAAGTTAAACAATATTAAAAAAATGTATTTAATAAGAGTATTATTTACAGTCTAAAAGTTAAGGATGCACCAGTTTTTATGCCTTTATATGACATTTTAATTTTTACATTTTTTTTTTTTATTTAATTTTTCATTTGATAATTCAAATTTTTGTTGACGGTGATGCTATTGCCAATACACATTCACAAAACAGAAATTGAGGAACATTTTGAGATGGTTAAAATCAGAAGCTTAGTACAGGTTAACATATTAAAATACTGACCTATGTACATAAAATATCAAAACATTCTCCCTTTTATATTGTGAATGGATAGTGTGCCTACTGATAAGCTATATACGTGTTGTTTCTATAGAAACATGATTATTAGATTTTGACTGCTAATATGTGGCTGAATTTTGTCATTGTCATAGTAAGCTGAAACATGTCATTTTACACTGTTGCATATGTCAGTTTAGTCAAAAAGAGTATACCTTAAGATATATATACATGCTGGTACATTTGTTTTTGTTAAAATTGTAAAATTGTTGATTTAATATATCTGTTCTTTAATTTTCTGTCTTTTTTTTGACAGTGAATGTGATCAGATGTCCAGTTTGTCATCAGGAGTGCATGGAAGTTGAAGTCTTGGATAACTTCTTTGCTAAGGATACAATGGAGGTGCCAAGCAGCACAGTTGAGAAGACCAGTCAGGTGCATAATTGTGCTCAGTGATGTCATCTTACGCAGCACTTTTCAACTTGTAGATTCCTTCTGATGTGTCAAAAGATGCTGCAATATTTATGATCCATTAAGGCTTAGAAATCAGGTTGTGATGAATAATAGACTCGTCAATACCTCCTATTGAGCAGCTTTTTGGTTTATGGGCAGAGCTGTATGGTTGCCTTTAGTATTTAAATCTGAGAGACTACACTGGATATGCTGCAGGTTGCTGAAAGTGGCAGATACATTACAAGCATGGATACTAAACAACGAGACCTATAGATTTGATTATGAAATGACAAATGAACATACATGAATTGATATTTCAGTCAAGTCAGGCAGAATAGTTTTTATACCCTTGTAACTTGGTTCAGCATTAAAGTTCATTTTCTGAAACTGATACAGGAACTGCACATCACATGCGTGTCGTACTTAAATTAGATCTACATGTTTTCTTTATTTTTAGTTCTCTTGTTACATTGGTTGTCCTTTTGCTTTCAGCAATGTATGAGCTGCGATGACAACACCGAGGCAACTGGCTTCTGCGTGGAGTGTGTAGAGTTTCTGTGCGTCACCTGTATTGAAGCTCATCAACGTGTGAAGTTCACCAGGGATCATAATATCAGGCAGATTGCGGAGATGTCTTCAGGTAGTCTCTCTTAATTATCTACCTGTAGTGCAGAATGAACCGTATACTATAAAGAAGGCGTTTTCTTTTGTTCCCATGTTGAGCTAAAGCATTTAAATGACTCTTATTTACAGAGGCCATGGGTGCTTCCACACAGAAGCCTGTTTTCTGTGATATCCACAAGCAAGAGCCTTTAAAGCTGTTTTGTGAAACTTGTGATCGTCTCACCTGCAGGGACTGCCAACTACTCAAACACAAGGACCATAAGTAATCCATTTACTGTTGCATTGTTTTTATCTTTGGCGTTTGTACTTGTTTAAACCCAGCAGTAACTTGATTTTTGACTTACTTTGTTACAGTTATCAGTTTCTGGAGGATGCTTATAGGAACCACAGGGACCACCTGGAGAAGATGACGGGCCAGCTTCAAGAAAAGAGGAAGGCCATTGGGGAAGTTTCAGACACCATAAACAATGGGTAACATGCAGCTCTCTGCACTGAAATAGAGTGAAAGCCAAAAAAACTTTTTACTAGGGGTGTAAAAAATAACCGATTTGGATCGGAACACTGATTTTGACTTAAACGATGTGAATACATCGGTACATGAACCTCTGAATCTGTCTGGTTGTAGCATAAACCGGCTGATGGCACTATTAAATAGCTGTCGATGGGTTTGGTATTGCTGATATGTGCTCCTGCTGCTCGCTCTGCTTCTCTCTCTCTCCATCTGACTAACTGTCACGATATTTGTCACAGTCTCGTCTCGTCAGCAGAGTTGCCAGGTTCGCAGTTTTCACGCCAATTTGGGCTACTTTGGAAAAATGTCCGCGGCCGGCCAATGCCTTGAATATTACTTCAACACGGCGGGCAAACGTGTACAAAGTCGACGAGAGAGAGAGAGAGAGATAGAGAGACTGAGATTTGATGGACTGATAATAAATCCCTTATAAACAAAATACTAAGTCGTACAGTCATAGTTGT
>BRDA01008055.1:9472-11972 GCA_036984385.1 Crenuchus spilurus | reverse complement strand
AAGGAAAACAGGTTTCTCCCATGTCTGCTGCTACCTCCTCAGAAGGAAAGACGGGGTAAGTCTACCTCTGCTCCTGATTTAGACACTGCTTTTATACTCGGTTCTGTCCCAGTGGTTCTATGTAATTGTGTGTTTCTCTCTCGTCCTCTCCAATTTAAGGACAGGCCCTTGGAAGCGTTCAGAGCCTCCACAGAGTGGGCCATCAGGCCTCACTGCAAAGAGAAGACGAAAGTCATCCCCAGGGCCTGTGATTGTTATCAAGGATGAGCCAGAGGATGATGATGAAGTTCGCTTTGTAAGCATTCGTACTGTGTGCATGCTTTTGTGTAAAGTGTTGAGGTCACATACATCAAAAGTAAGGGTGCTCCAATCAGATTTTACATCCCAGTTGTGCAGTATCTGCAGATACAAAGTCCTAAAACTTAAATACACAGTAAAATAAAGTAAAGCAAATACAATTTAGGTAATATACTACTAATGCAGGGTGGCACGGTGGCTTAGTGGTTAGCACGTTTGCCTCTCAGCGCTGAGGTCTTGGGTTCGAGTCCACATCTGAGTGGAGTTTCCATGTTCTCCCTGTGACTGTGTGGGTTTCTTCTGAGGACTCTGGTTTCCTCCCACAGTCCAAAAACATGGAGGTCAGGTGGATTGGGTACTCTAAATTGTCCATAAGTGTGTGTGTGTGTGTGTGCATGTGCGTGTGTGTCACCCAGCGATGGACTGGCACCCTGTCCTGGGCTTAGTTGAATAGTGTAATGCCCTGCCCTGCGCCCAGTGAGGGGGTAGGGGTCTATCAGGGGTCTGATAAGGATTAAGCGGGTGTGATAATGAATGAATGAATGAATGAATGAACTACTAATGCATATAAAAAAGAATATTTTTAAATTCATTTGTGATTTTAATTAAATTAAATTCAAAGGGTAACTTCTATATATATTTTACATTAATCACACCTAAAGTGACATTTCAAGCTGGCTTAGGGATTTCAGACATCTGGGAAAGACTCGGAGTAGAGCCGCTGCTCCTCCATGTCGAGAGGAACCAGTTGAGGTGGTTCGGGCACCTGGTTAGGATGCCTCCCTGGTGAGGGCATGTCCAGCTGGGAGGAGACCCCAGGGAAGACCCAGGAAACATTGGAGAGTTAATATTTCTCAGCTGGCCTGGGAACGCCTTGGAATCCTCCCATACGAGCTGGAAAAGGTGGCTGGGGAGAGGGACATCTGGTCTCCTTTACTTGGGTTGTTAGCCCCACGATACGAATAAGCAGAGGATGATGGATGGATAGTGTGGCTTATAGCTTATGAAAATCAGAAATCTAGAATCTCAAATTATTAGAAAATTTCATTTCAAGTTTGAGTAAATGACCGTTTATTATATGAATTTATTCAAATTAAATGTAACTTTGGAGATGTGCTGGTCAATCAATCAATCAAATATTATTTATATAGCGCTTTTTACAATGGGCGTTGTCACAAAGCAGCTTTACATAATTGGTATCAAACAATCTGAATCTGAGCCTGATGTGAGCAAGCCGAAGGCAACAGTGGCAAGGGAAAACTCCCTCAAGGCTGGAGGAAGAAACCTTGGGAGGAACCAGACTATAAAGGGGATCCATCCTCCTCTGATCAAACTACTGACACAGATTTACATCCTTAGTTAAATCTGACATTGTGCTATAGTGTAAAACATGAATGATATTAATAATAGTGATAAACTGGTAGACTGGCGAATCACTTTTAATAGTATTTGTGCTACAGTAAAACTCTGAACTGATATATTTTTGTTGCTTACATATTATTCTTATGTGCAAATTGCTTCTTTCTTGTGGCTTTGTGCATGCTGTTACTTCTAGGTGTGTAAGTCAGTGATGAAAGGCAGGTAGCTATATTGTATTGAACTACTGACATTGTGTATATAATAGATGATTTGTTTTCTTTATTGCCTTTAAGACAGTTTCACCCTGCAGTGCTTTTAAACTGCTTATTCATTTGAAAACGTGCACCACTGCTGTAATACATACTGCTGTATCTCCCACAGTAGTGTAAATACAGAGCAGAGGGGTAAAATAACAATAATTATGGACCGGATTAAGTCTCACTTAATATAACTGATAACTGATAATCTCATCTTCATAGTCTGTGTTTGTTCGTCAGGTCCAGACCACTACAAAAGCCAGTCTTCCAGACAGCACAGGTGTGCAGTCTCAGACCCCACAGCAGGGCTCACCTCCAGAAGAGGAGCGACAGACTGAGAGGACCCCCGAACCAGAGGAGGACCCTAATGAGGACTGGTGCGCTGTGTGCCAGAATGGAGGAGAGCTACTCTGTTGCGATAAATGTCCCAAAGTCTTCCATCTTAGCTGTCATATTCCCACTCTCTCTGCATCCCCAAGGTATTCATAGTTTCCTCTTTAACACTGGCAACGCGGAGGTTTTTTGAGACACTAAAAGCGCGGATGTTACGAAAACCGTCGTCAGGAGAAAATCCCCCGCTTGGCCCG
>BRDA01008053.1:99047-136831 GCA_036984385.1 Crenuchus spilurus | reverse complement strand
TGTACGTAATGGTCAGGAGGGAGAGTACAGGAAACTGGTTGAGGACTTTGTGGTGTGGTGCAGGACTAGCCATCTGCAGTTGAACATCTCCAAAACAAAGGAGATGTGTGTGGACTTCAGAAGGCCCAGGCCCTTTCATCAGCCAATCTCCATACAGGGGGTTGATGTTGAGATGGTCCGGTCCTACAAATACCTGGGAGTTCATCTGGATGACAAACTGGACTGGTCAGTGAACACGGACTTCCAGTACAGGAAAGGACAGAGCAGGCTGTACTTTCCGAGGAGGCTTGGGTCCTTTAACATCTGCCCAAAACTCCTGCTGATGTTCTACCAGTCTGTGGGGGCCAGTGTTCTCTTTTATGCTGTGGTGTGTTGGGGAGGCAACAGGAAGGCTTGACAGGCTGGTGAGGAAAGCAGGTTCTGTTCTGGGTAAAGAACTGGAGTCTGTTACATCAGTAGCAGAGCGAAGGGCCCTCGGTAAGCTGCTGAATATTATGGACAATGTTCATCACCCTCTGCACAGCACCATCATCAGTCAGAGGAGCTCCTTCAGCAGCAGACTGCTGTCTCAGCCCTGCTCCACAGACAGATTCAGGAAGTCTTTTGTGCCCCATGCAATAAGACTGTTCAACTTCTCAAAGTTCAGTAAAACAAGTGTACTCTGTAACACTTCAGTAACCTGAACAGGTCCCCCCCTCTACACCTCTCACTTGTGAACTTTTCCAATACCCATGTTTTCCATGACACTACTTGTGTTTGCGTATTTGCACTGCCATATTTAACTATTTATCAATATGCTTTAATATTGCACATTCACTGTATTCCTCCTGCACTGATAACTCTATGCTTGTTACATAATTTATCTGCACTACATCCCTCCGTTTGTGTTTATGTAGAATTCAGCACAAATTCCATACACGTACAGTCTGTAATTGTTTTAACTTATACTGTACTGAGAAGTTGCACTTCTTCAATTACTGTTCTATATTTCATATATATTGTCTTTGTAATTTCTTTTTTTAATTTTTTACTTTTTAATTAGTTATTTTTTATCCTTTAGCGTAGTTTTTTATATGATATCTATTTCTAACCATATGTGTACCTTGTGGACTTGCTACTGGATGCCTTGAATTTCCCCTCGGGGATCAATAAAGTATCGATGTATCGATCTATCTATCTATCCATCCATCCATCTGTCCATCCATCCATCCATCCATCCATCCATCCATCCATCCAATTCAGTCTGAAGTGATTACTTCTTAGACCTCTCAGAGCCTTGCTTTGCTAACACAGCTAAAACCCAAGCCCAAATTTGTTTTTAACTAACCTCATCTGACCTGCAGAAATATCATTTACAGTACATGTTTCATAACACTTTTAGAACGTTTCTGATATGCACTTACTTGGTTGTTTTCTTCCTACAACAAGATAATGACCCAAAACATAAGTCCAAGCTCTGCCAGAACTACCTCAGGAAAAAACAACAAGATGGTCAGCTTGAAAACATGGAGTGGAGCACAGTCTCGACTTAAACCCCATCCAGCTGATTTGGGATGAAATGAAAAGCAAAGCAAACCTACAAGAGCCAACATTTATGTGACGTTTTTCAATTAATTAACTGTAAACATTGGGCCGGTAGTGTACATGCACATAAGCACATAATTCTGCATAATACAGATAAGCACCTATTTATTATTTATTAATACTTTTGTACACATTACAGAGATTACATAAAAAAAAAGTAAAAATGTGGAAATGTGTCTGTTCTATCAAATAAACATTTGGCAATAAAGACAATGATGAGTGTTTTTAGTTAATAAACAAAGTAATAATCTGTTATTGAGTATCGTGATACACTTGGTGTCAGTATCACAGTCAAAATTCTGGTATTGTGACAATCCTAACTGTGTTTGTTGTTTACAAACAGCCAAGAATTCCCAAGAGCAGCAACAAGAGCTGTGTTGTACACAGTTCTGCTGAATCATTAGTCTTATTCAGGTCTTGGCAACACAGAACTGCTCAGATGTCTAGATATTTTCTGTTAATCTTTATCGATGCTTATTAGTTATAAGAATATAAATAATCTCTTGTGTATATTTTGTTTAATTAGAATCTTTTGGTTCGGTCAGATAGTCATAGCATTGATCCAGATGCCAAAACTCAGCCTCAAGTGTGCCATAGGGTGTTTGGAAAGGCTACAAACAGGTGGACTAAAAGTTCTAAGAAGATGGAGCGTGACTCAGTGAGAAGGACCAAAACATTGAAAGTTCACAGCTACCTGCTTGCTCTCCTCAGCCAAAATATTTGGTTCAACAGTCTACTGCAAACCCTTCATTTGAGGACCAGACAATTTTTCAAGGTCTGTCCTCTTGAATGTTGAGGCCATTTCCTGTATACATTGCGTTAGGGAAGTAGTTGGCATTTATTTACATCCTTAGTCTGCTAAGAACACCCAGTGGACCACAAAGAAACAATTGACACTCAGCTCCTGACCTCAGTGTCTTGTAGACCATTTCCTTTCTCAGAATTGGCTGCTGTGGGTTTACAAGGCCTGGTTTTGAAAAATAGTCGAACCAGGTGGACTGTTTGGTCTTTGTAGCCTTCTAGATGCATTTGCTCATAAAGCATCTTCATTTACTTGACATGCATGTGTATGTTAAAAGTGCTTTGTGTGGCGTTGTGTTGTATTTTCACTGGCATGATGTGGAATAGATGATGCTATTTAGAATGAAAAAGCAAGCACATCTCTGGAAAAACATTTATTTATTTATTTATTTGATCATTTTTGCCAATTTTCTCCCCTTCCCAATGTAGTAGTAGCCAATTAACCTATCCATTAGTGGCTCTCCCCATCACTTTGCACTGTCCCTGACTTTAGGAGGGTGAAGACAAGCACAAGCCTCCACCAATGTGTGTGATACGGCCACCACCTCTTTTTGAACTACCGCTGATACACCATCACTGGGGAGCCAACGCGCTCGGAGGAAAGCGCAGGATTCCCAGCTCTGAATGGACCAATCAGTAGATGATTAAATCAATATGTGAGTGATAGGGAGAGAGAGAGCGCTATCTACCCGCCCAGAGAGGCCAATTTTGGCTCTCTTGGGCCCTGGCTTTTGATGGCAGACAGCATGACCGTGATTTGAACTTGCCATCCTCTGGTCATAGTGTCAGCGTCTTAGCCTACTGAGCCACTCGGGGCCCTTTTGGAAAAACATTTTGATACTTTCCATTCTTGGTGCAACTCTAGACAGAACCATGCAGTTGCATGGCATGATATATCTGCAGGTCTGTCAGATGAGGTATTTAGCAAACATATTGGGCTTTTTTTAAGCTGTGTTAACAAAGCAAGTTGCAGAGAGGGTTTAGCCTTGTCTTCAAAAGAAAATCAGGGGTATTTTACTAAATACTCATCTCTAAAATATTACCATTGTTGGGTTTAATATTGAATTATTATTATTATTATTATTATTTTATTATTATTTGCATTATTCAAGGTTTGAAAACACTGCATCGTTCCTCTTCTTATTGCCTGTAAATTTATTTATTCTTACAGCAAATAACTTCTCTATATATTTCTTTTTTTTGATATAATGATAACATTTTAATGCTGTTTTATTTGAAAATGTCTCGTATTTTTTTCCAGAGCTGTAAGAAGACTTCCTTATGGTTCTGTGATACCTCTAATAGATAGTCTGACCCATCTCATGGATCTTATATGCTTACTCCCAGGCCACCACACCATCTACATCGGTGTGCACGTGCCCAAGAGCTACCGGCGTCGAAGGCGCCACCGCCGGCGCACCAGCCACAAGGACAGGAAGGAGAAATTGACAGAGAATGCCTCGGACAGGTCGGACGCTGAAAACACTGAGGAGGCCAGCAACAGCATCCTCAAGCCACTCAGTAAGTGCTTGCCATAGAGCCGTCAGTTCACATTAGTGCCCAGTTCTCCTTCAAAGAACCAGTCTTTCAAACACACATACACACACAAATGCAAAAGCAGGCACACATACAGCCCCAGGCCAAAGCCACTGCTGACTCCACTCTGATATCCAGAGCTGCACAACCAGTATACGAGTGTGTTCAGACAGACAGTAGTGAAGGCCCCTCTGTGTAAGTAATAGCCACTCGAAATAGGCCATGATTGCCTGATGCGAGTCACGGAGAGAAGGATGAGTGCGAGTGTAGGACTGAGATATCTAATGGTGAGGGAGATCTGACCTGAGGGGAATCACTTAGGAGGCGTTTTTGCTGATTTGGACACTGAGGCTTTAAATGGCCGCTAATGATGGCTACAGGGGGCAAGGGATAGAGAGAGGAAGAACATGAACGTGAAGGAGGAAGATGGAGAAAACGGAAATGTCAGTCATATTTGAATTTCATGTAACTAGCCCATTCGCCTACAAAACAACAAGCCTGGATGCAGCTTTGTGATAGCACTGTAGGACATTGCAGGCACCCTTTCACCATCCCCTCACTGTGCACAGCTGTTAATGGAAACTTCCCTCAGGCTGGAAGTGCAGTTACCCTCTGCAGGAGGCCCGTAGCTTACCTTATCTCCACTGTTCTGCTAACCATTCATTTACACAGTGTCTCTTTTAATTAAAAACGTCCACTTCTTAAAATATTGTACGTTTTATATTTATTACTAAATAATAGTCACATTTCAGGGATTTTAGGTTATAAAAGTCTGCATTTATTATAAGATTTAATTTATATTATTATTTAAATAATCTATATAGTAATAGATTAAATGTATTATTATTTAATCATCACTTTATATGTAATGAATACAAAATAAATGACATTTTTGTATTAAATTATTAACATACATGAACTTTTTCACAATATATAATATAATATAATATAATATAATGTATAATATAATATAATATAATGTATTATGATATAATATAATATAATATAATGTATAATATAATATAATATAATGTATTATAATATAATATAATATAATATAATATAATACATTGTGTACCTTATATAGATGTCAAAGTGATGCACACCAGACCTTGAGTTTTCAGCCTGCAGAAAAATGCTGGATGTATACTGTGTCATTCAGCTTGCCCACGTCTGTTTTTCACATGTGAGTGATTTTCTGTGGGAAATTGATATAGTGAGGTAGAAGATTACCACAAGCTTAAGGGTAACAATGTGCTGGCTGTTTGCCACTGACCCTCTGTGGTCTAAAGCTTGTGTACAGAGGGGACATTGACCTTTTGTCTTTAGATGGATTGCTTCCTGATTGTTATCTTTGATCCGGATGCTTGTTTGCCATTATCAATCATTCTCTATTATAAGCTACCACAAATGAAGTAGTAAATCTGCTTAAAATGGAAGTGGTATTAGAAGCAGTTGATTTTGTGTTTTTCAAAAGATTTGTAGCCAATGATCCTGGATATTAGAGTTCATATGAACTTTCTCTGCTAAAATGTTTAGTAATGTAATATAATGTAAAGTAATCTTGTGCTAACTCTTTTGTCTATTAATCTGGAGCAGGCTTATAGTTCTGAGATATACTAGTGACAATGATCTGTAGGAGATAATGTTTAATAGCCATTTTTTTAGTTTGCTGATATTTTTATCAGCTCAGTTGTAGCTACAGTGCCACCTCAAATTAATTGTTAATTGTTCATAATTTAACTCCAAAAAGGAAACAGTCATATTTTAACTTCATTACACTTAATTTTTTTTTGTTTTTCTGATGATCAGTATCACTTGTATCCCATGAAAATTTAAATTCCAGAATGTCAAATTATTATATTATTATATTAATATTAATTTAAAATTAATTTTTAATTAATAATAAAAATATTTATTTTGTATCAACACTAAATAAAACAAAAGGTACTTTTTACAAAAGGTCACTTTATGTGCAATGCATGTAAAATATATGTAACTTTTTTCATTAAATGATGAACACAAACAAACTTTTATTTCATTAAAATATTCACTATATTTATATTTTTGGAGATGCACCAGTAGTAAAAATAAAATTTCTGATTATTAAATAATTGATATAATTATATAAAATAATATAAATTTTAGCCTTTAGATATTAATGAAGTTAATGTTTTTGTCATTTTGTAGAATGTTTTACCAGAAGATTTTTAATGTGATGATACAAATTAAAGAAAATTAATTCTGTTGTAATATATTAAGTATCAGTATTGATTGTTTCTTTTAAGGCTTTGCTTCTATTTTGATTCCGAAATCAAGTTCAGTAAGCCATGGATATCTTAGGGTATTACCACTGCCCAAGTAGTCCAGCCTACACATTTGCTATTGTTCAGGCAAGTTTCTGATGTTCTGGCAGCCACCGCCCCCCCACCCCTCCGTTAGTTGTTTCTGCAGACATGAAGAAATCCTCTTGTCTTCTTCTGTGCTCTCTAACAAAAGCCTGCCTTTGTGCACTACGTACTATGGAGTATTCATTTACATCCTGAGACTTGGACAGGTTTTATGGGTGATTATTCATGATTTTGGAAGAAGCCCCCTGTAACTGGTCTGGAACCAGAGTTACACATTTGACCTTTGATTTAATTGCCTTTTTATTGCTTACTCAGTACTTACCAAAGACGATTCCTCAATGTTTAAGTTCAGGCCTTATGATCATGTTTTTTTAATGCTTGAAGTCTATTCTGTATACGTAACATATGTCACATTGTTCACATCTAAAACATAATGTTTATAGATAAGATAACAGAGTCGTTCTTTCCCATGCAGGCACTGTTTGTTTTCTGTGTCAGATTGTTAATGGATGCCCAATGTCTGAAATATTTTTAATCAGTAGAAAAGACTGTACAACTTACGTAATCTTTCAAACTGTCATATTGTTTGAGATGCCTTGAAGTATTGTTTTCAAATAATATGAAACATTACTTACGTGCAGGGGTGCAAGCAGTGCCCAGGGCCCCACTCCTGTTATTAAATATTATTTATTTTAATATTTAAAGGTAAATAAAATTCCAGACTCCTCAAGGGCCCTCTTCCCCACTTTTCCCCCTACTACGACGCCCCTGCTTACGTGGTGTGTGTATGTATGTGTATGTATATACAGTATATATATATATTCAATGTTTTTATTTTTATTTTTCCTGCACTGTAAATGAACACTGAAGTCATCCAGACTATGAGTGAACACATAAGGAATCATGTAGTAAACTTAAAAGTGTTAAACAAACCAAAATATGTTTTAGATTCTTCAAAGTAGACACACAACTGATGTCTCAAACACATTAAGAGGCAATAAATGCAAGTCATGAGCTCTTGACAAGACACAGCTGTTAACTGAAAGCCATTCCAGGTGACTACCTCATAAAGCTGACTGAGAAAATGCCAAGAAAGCTGCCATCTAAGCAAGAGGTGCCTACTGTGAATGTAAAATATAAACATATTCTGGTTTGTTTACTTGTTTGTTTACTAAATAATTACATATGTGTTTACTCATAGTTTAGATGACTTTAGTATTAATCTACAATGCAATCCAAAAGGAGTGTACAAACTTTACATATAATCACAAAACAGGACACATTGTAGAGGAAATATACAAAGTGTCAGTGACATCCATGCTTCAAATACTCAGTTTTAATAATTTCTTTAAAAAAAAGAAATTATTTATTCTTCCAACTGAACAGAACTCCCAGCACGTGACCTGAAATCCCCAGATTGGTGGATGCTCATGAACAGCGCTGGGAACATTTTAACTCATGCTTCCTCTCTGTTCTAAAACTCACAAAATCAGATTATACGCTTTAATCATACTGATATGTATTGCTGCTGAAAAGTTGGCATCAGGCTGTGCCCCAAAGCTGCCATGTATTGTCATGATACAGAAGATGCATGACTGGGCATGTGAGTTTTCACAGTAATAAAAACAAAGCTATTAAATATCATGTTAAAAATGTATACAATGTAAACAACATGCCTGCTTCTTTTAAAATTTAATCTGGTTATGACTCATAGATTAATGGGGTTAAGTGTTTGAGCTGTTTTAAATATGTGACAATAGCTTGATTACATTTCAGTACTATACTTCTGCATAAATGTAACCTAAAACATCGTTAGACGTCCTAAAAATGTGTTACTTGATCATTTATTTATTGAATGAATGATGATTTACACTTATATAGCGCCTTTCTCAAACCCGAGGACGCTTTACAATCAACACACTCCACTTACACACACCCAATCACACACACCGGCGAGAAGCGGCAGCCAATTGCGCACAGCGAACTCTCAACCGGAAGCGACCGTCCACCTGGAGGACTGCATCGAGCACTAGGGGGATCACCCAGAACAGAGTGCCAACCATATCTGGGCATACATACATACACACATTCATACACAGACATACACACTAGGGTAATTTTTTAGAGTAGCCAATTCACCTGATCTCCATGTTTTTGGACTGTGGGAGGAAATCGGAGTCCCCGGAGGAAACCCACGCAGACACGGGGAGAACATGGAAACTCCGCTCAGATGCGGACTCGAACCCAAGACCTCAGCGCTGAGAGGCGAACGTGCTAACCACTAAGCCACCGTGCCGCCCAATTATTGAGGAAAATTGTCCAATTTTATGTGTCTTTGAGAGGCAAAAGTATATAAATATGTGCAGCAATAACTGCAGCTAAATGTTGCAGATAACTGGTGATCAGTCCTGTACATCAGCTTGGAGGAATATTAGCCTGCTCCTCTACACAGCACAGCTTCAACTTGGGAATGTTTGTGTGTTTCCCCTTCCACAACATTTGGAATGGATTAAGGTGAAGGTTTACTGACCTTCTCATGATGGTAAATTCATGAATATTAACACTGTCCCACGTGAGTAAGGCATTTTGTAAATTAGAAGTAACCTTGTGTTCCTTTGTAACCTCGTGGGCTATTACACGCCTTGCTCTTGGAGTGATTGTTTGGTCACTTCTGGGGAGGGTAAAATTGGTCTTGTATTGCCTCCATTTGTCTGACTATGCACTGGTGGAGTCCAAACTCTTTAGAGATGGTTTTGTATAAACTTCCAGGCAGATAAACATCAACGAATGTTTTTCTGAGGTCCGTGATACACTTCCACAAACCTGTTGGGAAGATCAGCCTTCTTTAAATACAACAGGACACGCACTCACACCTGATTGTCAACCCATTCATTGAAAAAGCCAGACTAAACCTAAAGGTTCACATATGTCATCCCCTCACAAATGTACAATATTTGATCATTTTCCTCAATTAATAAATGACCAAGTTTGATTGGGTTCTTTTTAGATACTTTTAGGATTCTGACAATGTTTTAATAAGATATAACACACTCTGTCTAGGTACCTAATTAAAGACAGAAAGCTATAAACAACTGTGTAATAAACACTAATAAATCATAGCATTATTAACATTAACCATTAACAAATATCTCTCAGTTTAATCAGTGTACAAAGTTCAATTTGGATTAGACTGTCTGCTTTATAAGTGAATAAAAATTAACCTGATCTGTTAAAAGTCTCAGATAAATACTGGTGCTGTAAAAAAACTGTGCTATCAGAACTCTTCCACAGTTTAAACGAGCTCTCAGAACCAACACTGTAACCAAACGTACCTTCTGTATTTGGCATCACTGACATATTTGGCATTGTTTTAGATTTGTTTGCTTCACATCGCAAAATATTTAAAGTGCACCAGTCAACTCGCGCACTGAGCAGGATGTCCCACAGACCATCTCTTTAGCCATAAGGCAAGCGTAACAGCCCACGGTAATCCTCTCTAAGGCAGTTAGTCTCTCCCCCACTGTAGGTTATAATTAGTTAATCTAACCTTCCTCCTCACCCTAAGACTTGCCCCTGTGTGTAAAATGGCTGGCTATAAAGACAACAGATCTGTGAAAAAAGCTTAGTTCAAAGACTTGACTAGTTTTACGCTGTTCATTGTGCTTAACATGGTTCAGAACATCCTAACCATACTGTAGTCATAAGTGATGGCTACAGCTTTTAAAATGAACTTTTTAACCAGAGTCATAGGGTGGCGTGTGATAACCAACTGGATATTGGCCTAAAATTAAATGAGATCATTTGGAGTTGGATATTATGAATGTGTTGACTGGATTATGTCAGCGATTGACTGCTTGCACGGTCTATTTGGTCATATTAAGCTGGTTAATAAGCTTAGTAAGCAGTGGAAAATAACACGGCCTGTGGGTACTTATTGCAGATGTCTCCCAAAAGGGAAATCCAGTATGTATTAGATGTTGCATATTGTCTTCAGTCACACATGCTCTTTTTCCTGTGTGTACTGGTGTGGTTGGGATTAAAGGTGCTTATAGCCAGCACATGCCCTCCCACATGAAAGGAGAGACTAGACCACAGTGTTCATGAGTATAGTATATTTAGGTGTTAAGGTAACTGTGGTCTGTGGATTGTAGAGCATCATCCGACATATTATGGTCAGACCACACAACACATCATGCTTTAATAAGCTGCCGTTGCCTCAGTTTCCTCATAGCATTCCTGTGCTTCACAGTTTATTTGAAGAGCTGCATAGATCCCATGACTTTTTAACTTTTTGTTAGTCTCTTAGTTACCTGTATGGAATCCCTGCACAAATAGCAGACGTTAGCTAAAACAGAATTAGTTGGGGCCTTTTTGTTGGCTGTTTCCCAGATGTACTATGAGATGAAATGAACTTGGAGTTGGCAAATGTACTTGTGTATGATCAGGATCTCATTTTATGTCCGGTTCCTTTTTGGCATTTCTACTAAAACAGACAAACTCCAGCATATATACCAATTTGACTTATTAGTAACTAAATGTAAAAGTGTTACTTTATACAATATCCTTTACAAATTGTCACATTTGAGGCTTTTTTTAAGCAGATACTGTATAAAACAACTTCCAGGTATCAGTTTTTATATCCTTAAATATCTATTTTAAAACCAATTAAAATAAAGCTGCCCCCCACTCTCCTAGTACTCCCATTATAATCATATTACACGCATTGTACACAGACCTTGACATGTTTACGTCATGACTTTATCAACATCATCTTGTTCATGAAAAGGCTTTAGATGAGGCTAAATGTTTAGTTAAATTAGTTGTCTTTTCATGCTAAAATCATACACATGTATTAATGCACTGCCAGGCTTTCATGATGTGATACTGTGTGCTAAGTTGTTAAGTGACAGATGCAGCATCCGCTTCCTCCATTGTTGATTAAAATGCATTGGTTTTTCGTCAGTGCAGAACTAAACTAAGTGTGATTTACATTTGCTTTTGTCATGAGTGCTCTCAAGAAAGGGATGCATCTTATGGCGAGGGTGCAGAATTCAGAACAGCAGTAGTTTCTGCTGATGCACTTTCTTAAAAAAAAAAAAAAAATCAAAAACGGGGGCAGGTTTTTTTTTTTTTTTTTACATCTCCAGCATCTCCGAACTTGAACCATGAAGAAGAGAACAGACTGAATCATGGCAGGAACTCATTAATCATTGCAAAGAAAGGTAAAAATTGCAAAATTAACTGTTAGAACAGCTCAAATGTGACAAAGGTGAACTTCCTCTTTAAAAAAATCACAAGACGTGGAGCGTATTGCTGTTGTCAGACCGTTTGCATGTACAGATTATGATTATTTGATGATTTGGTAAATTATAACACTATCAGACTAGTGGCAGTAATGAAATCTTTAATGTAAAAGAAGAAAATAGTTTGTGCGTAACATTAACAGTGATCCGTGTGTTCTGTTTGTGAACATAATAATTTTACTTTTTATATTCTTGTCCTCTCCAAGCTGCAGGTTACTATTGGTGACTGAGCTCAATACTTAAAACAAAGCCGCTTTATTTGGAAAATAATCCTATTAATGATATTTACACATAATATACAGTACAACTGCACAATATCAGCCCGGAAGTAAGATATTTAGTAGCTTTACTTTGTCCAGATGTTAGTATTTGTCATTGTTAGAAAGTGTGTAAGTGGTGGTTGGGGCGGGCATGAGCTGAAAGAACAATCACCCAAACTGAATGAAACATCATTGTGCTGCAAACAAAAGACAAAAGCCACTGATCACAGGCATGCGACACCTCAAATGCATTTTCAGTTTGCTTCCTCTTCCCTGTTGCACAGCTTCACAGATCCTAAACAGTGACAGAATGCTCAACTAGGCATATTGGTTGTTGCATACCAGAAAATGTAAGACAAGATGGTCTGCCTTAAAACATGGAGATCTTGCTGGTGATTCCATTATAGATGGCAGTTATGCAGCAGATATCATTGGATGTTTACTAGAGAAAAAGTTGGCACTATTTAGGACTTCTTCTCAGTTGTGAAAATGGAGCAGTTGTGTCAAGAAGATCCTGCATTCTTGTGTTAAGAAGTTTTTAATATCAACCCATTATTGGCCAGTTACTATTTTCTCCTTTTTTTCCCTCCAACTTACGCTCACAATGCCATCTGTGAATGTGACCCACAATCGGAAGTGAATTTCAAGTCTGCTTTGTGTCCTGATATGTGGCTAATCGGGTGCTTCCAGCCAGTGTTCGTTGCCAGGAGGAGATACAAAGCCAGTGTCCTTGTCCTATTTGCTTCCAACTGGGAGACATACAGTGTTTTAAGCCTCTTTTAATGTGAATATGTTTTTGAACATGGAGATAACTTCACAAATCCCTACCCCATTCTGATACCATAGACCACTCATTGATCCACACATTAATGAGAGTTCATGTGTGGTTTATTTTTTCTTTTTTTCTTATAATTTTTGCCATTTTTCTCCGCTTCCCAATGTGGTAGTAGCCAATTAATCCATCCCATCCACTAGGGGGCTCTCCCCATCACTTAGCATTGTCCCTGACTCTTGGAGGGTGAAGACATGCACACACCTCCTCCGCTGCGTGTTATGCAGCCACCACCTCTTTTTGAGCTACCACTGATGCACATTCACTGGGGAGCCAACGCGCTCGGAGGAAAGCGCAGGATTTCCAGCTCTGAATGGACCAATCAGTAGATGCCTGAGCCAGCAGACATTGCAATGTGTGAGTGATAGGGAGAGTGAGAGCACCAACTACCTGCCCAGAGAGAGCACTGCCAATTTGTGACCCCGCCAGGGAAAACCAGGCCAAAGTCATTTGTCAATTTATTGAGATATCATGTCAATATCATGTCACTCACATTAGCGACAAAACTTAGCCACTCTGTATTATTGCTGTAAATGAAAGATAACAGTCTCAGATATTTATCGGAGTACATATTTTGAACAAAAACAAAACTTAAATTCACAAAAAAGTTGTTTTGAAAAAAACAAATTTTGAAAAAAAAGAATGACTTTGACCTGGTTTTCCCTGGCGGGGTCACATTTTTGCTCTCTTGGGCTCCAGCTGTTGATGGCGAACAGCATGACCGGGATTCAACCTGTGATCATAGGGTCAGCGTCTTAGCCTTTTTTTTAATGTAAACAGTCTTGAGGCCAAATCCTAGTTCATGTCTTCTGAAAAGCAAATCATTAGCGTTAATGATTGAAACAAATCTAGACTAGCGTGGCACAAATATATACTACATTCACAGTCAATGAGTGACAAAGAATAATGTAAACATGAGGGAGCCAAATAACACATGTAATCAAGCTGGGATTAACAAGCGGGGCTGTGAGGTAACACAAGACAGGTGTGACTACTAATGACACATGACTATGAGACGAGGGCGGGGGCACAGAGATGGCACGTGGGGATGCAGAACACAAGCATAAGAGCCATGAGGGGAGTGACAGGTATGTTTATTGGAGGATAAGGTTTTGTGTTTGCTACATACATAAAATTATTTAAAAATTAACAAGGATTACTACATTGATTTTAAAGATTAATCATGTGGTTCCTTTATGTCATGCTTCCAAACCTGCTGCCACCACTGCTATGTGGTATCCAGGGATGGGATGGTGTCAGAACTATGTGCTAAATTTAGGAAAAGCCTCATTGCCATGTATAGGGCTGGCCTCAATAATGAGAATAGTATTGTACTCAATTGTAGTTTAGTATTTGTTTATTTGAGCCGACAACATGACACATGAAGCCAAACATTCGTGTTACCCTGACATAGTGTGCAATAAAGTTTTTGTGATGGCTGAACTATCAGGGAGCACTTTATAGTGCATTCACACTTGTCAGAATTGGTTTGATTAAAAGTAATCCTGGTGTAATCACTTTGTTTGTTTGGTTCATTAGATCAAGCTGATACCCCCTGAATGTCCTAGACCCCCTGAGCAAGTCTGTCTCTGTCCGTTTGTAAACAAACTCTGGTGCGATTTGTTTTAAATTTAAACACAGTATGAACCAAAGGCATCTAAACAAACCAAACAGCGGACACAATTTCACAAGATGCAAGTCAGATTTATTTATACAGTGTTTTTTTTACAACTGATGATGTCGGAAAGCAGCTTTACAGAGTTCTGATAATTATATAAAAACAAAAAATACCAGTGAGCAAGCCAGCGGCAACAATGGCAAGTAAAACTCGCTCAGAGCTGGAGGAAGAAACCTTGGGAGGAACCAGACTCATCCTCTGGTCATCATACCATCCTAAGAGGCTGTTGTGTTCAGGTGTACTGATGATGTAAACACAGTGATAAAATGATAAAAATAATGGTTAATGGTAGTAATAATAATAATAGTGGTAGCAGCAATTAGAGTCCATGTAAACTTCAATGTGGTTGCTGGTAATAAAGGATAACTCAGTGGAGGTTGCATCGCAGAGATTGATGTGTTTACTGAGACAGTAATGCAGTGCATTTATCCCAGTGTAGTGCTTTGTATTTGCTGTCGTCTCACAAAATATACATCATACATACATCCATCATACTGACTTTTTTCAAGCTGTTGGTTTTATGATAAATATGCCAGTGTGAACACTAAGTGAACCAGTAGTTAAATGTAATGATGAATCCGTTTTCTTGCTTGTTCCAGGGCACCGAGCTACAAATATTAATGCAAACGTAAATTATTGATAAGAATAACTCTGAGAGCAAAATGACAGTGACAAGCATTGGCATTTGTGAGAAGAGTTGTGCATCTGTTTCAGTCAGTGTTAAAATATATCTGATATATACACTACCTAGTAGATACGACAATCTATACTTTTATTTCAGAAGGGCCCTATTTTTATTATTATTATTATTATTATTTTTATTATTATTATTATTATTATTATTATTATTATTATTATTATTACTATTATTATTATTATTATTATTATTATTGTTGTTATTATTGTTATTGTTATTATTAATTATTGTTATAATAATAATAATTATTATTATTATTTATTTATTTATTTATTTATTTATTTATTTTCCTAGACTACAATGTCCACAAATGCTGCTGCTCCAGATACTCAGTCTTCTATAGTAGAAAGGTGAGGCAGGACAGTGTCACTGTGTTTAGTTCACAACTCGTTGATGGTGAGTTTAGAAGTTTTACTACAGCTGTTTAATCTCCACCAGAAGTTTAACACATTGTGTGTGAGACATCACTGGACATGACTCTGTCCTGCCTCACTCTTCTAACATAAACGTTTGAGTATCTGATGCAGCAGAATTTGTGGATTTTATCATCAAATCAAAACAAAAACACACAGAAATAAAAGTCCAGGCTGTCACGGATGTTCAGTTTAATGTGTGATCCAAAACTTTTGAGCGGTAGTGCAAGTCATTCTCTGAATTTAACCCATCCTTCATATTGAGTACTCACACAAACACACAATTCAATTATTTGCACACACACAAACCTGTTGCAGTGGGCAGCTGTAGTGCCCGGGGAGCAGTTGGAGGTTAGGTGCCTTGCTCAAAGCTACTTCAAGGCACCCATAACACACATTATAGTAAGTATTCACAGCTTTCTCGCTTCTTTAGTGCTTTTTTTGGCACTTTTTCTGCAGAGAGAATCGTTTACAGTAGTAACAGATCACTGAAGGACACAGCCATAGTTACTGTGTACTGTATGGGCCATGTTGTATGGGTTGTGTTAGCCAGAAATACACTCTCCAGCCTGGAGTGGCAGTTCTGCTAAGCCCCTTTTTGGGCACTGGGCATTCTCTCCCCCTTGCTTTTCCCATGAGCCCCCTGTTTCAGGGACAAAGTCTCCTTTGTGTAGGCCTGTGGCTCTTGGCGACTGAGCCCACAGCTTTGAAACCCATTTGAACGATGCGATTTTCATTTCCATCTCTCCTTTTCGTCCCTGCTCTCTGTGCTCACTCGCCCATATTGAACTCCCCCTCATCTTCCTCTTCACTCTCTCCTGCAGCCCATCTCTCCGACCGCGGTCTCGCTTAGCAACTGGTTGAGACGCAGACTTTCCGAGGCATAGCACATTGCATTTCGTAACTGTGTGGTCTGTATGCAACTCAGGGTCACAGTGTGTGGAACCGAGTGGGGGACCACTAAGCAACCCAAATGAGTTCTGCTTGAAAGGCTCGAACTTCTCAGCTGTTTTGATCACTAAACTGCTTTAGAAAATAATTATATGTAGTACAGTTCATATACGGTGTGAACTTCCAGAGCAAAAGTCTCATTTGTGACCTTGTCTCTCCCTTTTCAGCACAGCTTTTGATCGTGCCTGGTTGCTTTGCAGTTCTCAAACTACTTAATGATGTGAATAAGAGCATCACATTACCCCTGATTTAGCAGTGTGCAGAAATGTCTACCAGTGGTCTACTTGCCCACATGTCAGGAAATATCCTAGTCAAAGAGTTTGAAGAGTGATGTTGTGACCACTGAGCTGGAGAATGGTGATATGCAATCAATTTATGCTTTATTTATTCACTTAAAGATGAACACGCAGCGACTAGTGATCTAGTCAGTCGAAGTTGAAGTCCTGTTGAACTGAAAAAATTACTGAAAAAATGATGGCACGCCAGATCAATCCAGCAACAAGGTTGATCCAGCAGAAAATGGGGACATCTGCTCATTTTACTTTAATTATAATGCTTCTGGAAGGCATTTATTTTTTATATTTTGTTGTCAGATACTATATAGCATATAGTTATAATTTTGTAGGTTGATAGAATATAGTTTTTGTACATAATTGAATGCAAAAAAAGTATTTTTTTAATAACATAAATTGAAATTTCAGCCTTTTTTTGATTTAATGTTGATACTGTTTGATTTACTCAGACTAATTCTAATGATTTCTGAGCTCTATGACATACTGATCAACAAAAATGAACCGTTTCACAATATTGGCAGTGTATTTGTTTCTGCAGGCATTGATGCCTGACAGATATTCAAATTAGAAGACAAGAGAGAAGGAAAGCAAAGCCCTCTTGTGAAGAATGACCAGTTTGTGAAACATTTCCTAATTGTTAATGAGGGACGAAGGGCAGGGTGCCAGAGCTTGAGGGCCAATGGCGAAGGGGCTACTGGTGGAACAGCAGAGGGGTGGGCAGTTGCTGTCAGGGGACAGGGGGACCCCTTTTTTTAGCTACCTGAGTGTCATTGCATTATACTGGGCGACAGAGCACAGGCAACTCGGAGTGCTCTAATGATCTGAGAACTGCTTGGCTGCAGGGGGGCTTGGAAAAATTGACCTCTATCCCTCTCTCACCTATCATCACCAAGTCAGATCCAGTTTTCTGGGGAGTATCACTTTTTCTGGGAGGGTCTTAGCATGGATATGTCAGAGAATGACCCAGAGAGCATGTTGGATAACAACAATGTGGAGAAGAGCAAGACCGAAGGGGACGAGAAGACGTCCAATTCCAACCCAGACCCAAACACAGAGCAGGAGCTGTCTGAAGTAACGATCCTCCCTCCACCTGGGCCAGTTAAACCAGACATCAGGCCTAACGGTTTAGGGGAGGAAGTCAAACCACAAGTCCGCAGTCATGTACCTCAGACTCTGACCCGAAGTATCTTCCCTTTTGCAGTTTCTCCAGCAGCTGAGCGCATTCGCTTCATCCTGGGTGAGGAAGATGATGGGCCATCACCTCCACAGCTCTTCACGGAGCTGGATGAACTGTTGTCCGTGGATGGCCAGGAGATGGAATGGAAGGAGACAGCTAGGTAAGAACATCTTTTGTTGAGGGCCTGTATCCACCTGCTTGAAACGTCTTGATGGAACATTGGCCATAAGGTTTCCGTTTACCTTACGTCACTATGGAAAATGTTCCCGGGAAAAGTGGAAAGATGAAGCGAAGCCATAAAGTTATACACTTTTCAGCCAAATTTTAAATGTAAATAGTGAAATTCATTTGAGATATGCATTTATTATATAATTTAAGTATTTTATGGTACTGCACATAGTGTGAAATATTAACATTATAGTTCTCTTGCACTGTAATTTGAAAGGTTTTCGTCTGGCCCCTTCCCTTTTTAAAGAATTGTGAATTTTAAAAAGTTTTAATAGTCTGAAACTATATTTGTGGTACATTTTATTCCGTTTTCTTGCTTGATAATCAGAAAGTGTGATGAGGACTTTTATTTACAGTGCACATTTTGTCATATAAACTCAAATTATTGGAGGAAGAGGTATGAACAAAATCAATTTCTTGTATGAAAAGCAAATTAATTACTCATGAAAAAGCCCAACTTGATGGATGTACTGTGTAGAGCAGCACTTTTGAAGCTCTAACAAATTCATGAATAAAACATCCGGGGGCTGTGGCACAGTGCCAGCGACAGCTTTGTGCCAATATGCTAAGCTATACAACTCAAGCTGACAAGAACATTATGTCCTTTTTTGAAAGAAGACTTCTGATTGTGGATGACTGCCTCTTAAATACTGGACAAAAGTCATTACTTAGCTTCTGCTCGATTTGATCAGGTTAGATGTTTGACTTCAGTTATATAAAGTACGTATAGCAGCAGTTCTGCAAAGACTGATGATTGTATAAGCACAACCTTCCACTCCATGATTGGCTGTTTGTTCAAACAGACAGGAGTTTGGTCTCAGACAATAGACGAGACTCTCAATTATGGTGTTGTGACGCCCTCTCAAATATGGCCCTCCATCTCTCCTGCTCTGTTCCTCTGAATGGGTTTGATCTTTCAGTGAGAGGGGCCGTAGCATGTTAAGTTCCAAAGCACTCTAGGCTGTCCTTACTCAGCATCTATAACACATAGCAAAGCTTCAGGAACGTCTGTTGAGCAGATACAGTGGAACCTCGGTTTTCATCATTAATCAGTTCTAAACTGCTTGATTAGAACCGAAACAAATGATAACAAGTAACATTTCACATAAGAAATTATGTAAATCTGTTCCAGAAACAAAATATTAACAAAAAATACATTTTCTATAGAATAACTATACATACAAGGCGGCACGGTGGCTTAGTGGTTAGCACGTTCGCCTCTCGGCGCTGAAGTCTTGGGTTCGAGTCCCCATCTGAGCGGAGTTTCCATGTTCTCCCTGTGTCTGCGTGGGTTTCCTCCGGGGTCTCCGGTTTCCTCCCACAGTCGAAAAACATGGGGATCAGGTGAACTGGGTACTCTAAATTGTCCATAGGTACATGTGTGTGTGTGTGTGTGTCTGTGTGTCACCCAGTGATGGATTGGCGCCCTGTCCTGGGCTTAGTTGATTAATGTAATGCCCTGCCCTGCGACCCTAACTGCGACTAACCGCAACCCTGATAAGGAATAAGCAGGTGTGATAATGAATGAATGAATAAACTATACATACAGAAAACAATGAGAAATACATACAAAACACTAATGAAATGGATAAATGAGCACTTAACATCACTCTTAAGAGTTTACGTTGTGTTTTAGAGCATGCCGGTGTGGTCCAGCTGGCAGTCTTTGTTTTGTACACCGTTCTCTGAGTTCTCGGATGCTATTTGTTTTCACACCTGTTTTCAGGTGGTAGTGCTGCACGCCGTCACTTTAGTGTGACGTGATTTAATTAGTTTTGAGCGTTATCAACGAGAAACAAAGCTAGAATGAACAACGAACATATGGGTGGATGCTTTGTTTTCACAAAATTAGCGGCAAGTCACGTAGACACACAAACCTATCTAGGACAAAATTTCCTGAAAAAAGTCGACGATAACCGAATTGTACGATAACCAGGGCAATCGATAACCAAATTCCACTGTACTTACGATATCTTTCTCATTACAGTGCTACAATAAAAATATATTGTAACATAATTTCATTCAATAAGCTAAACTAAAAAGCTAGAAAAGCTATTTAGCAAATATCAAGTACTTTTTTTATTTTTATTTTTTTGTAAAATTGACTGTCGTGCTTTTTAAATTTTAGCAATAAATGAGCTAAAGTATTGCAGAAGAAAAACATTTTGTATAGTGGAGGTTATTCTCTTACTGCTGATCTGAAGGCAGTCTTTTTGTTTAAGTATAGTTTTCTGTGCTGACTTGCTAGCTCTGCAACTGCTCTTTAACTTGAAAATAGCATTAGACACCCACAATTTAGTATATCCACAAAAGCCCCTTTAAACCACAACCCGTTTGCACCTTTTATTCTTTTTTAAAAAAAGATTGTGATTTGATATAAACCAACTTGTAACTTCCGTCTACACAGTGTAGATCATGCTGAGAACTTCTGGAGCTCTCTCTTGCTAGCCTACTGCACACTCAAACTTTATATTCTTGCGTCTTTGCAGGTGGATCAAGTTTGAAGAAAAGGTGGAAAAGGGTGGAGAGCGATGGAGCAAACCTCATGTAGCTACACTCTCCTTGCATAGTCTCTTTGAACTGAGGACCTGTATAGAGAAAGGCACCATCATGCTGGACCTGGAGGCTACCACACTGCCTCAGGTTGTGGGTAGGTTGTGCGTTTCAGATTTTACAGTAGTTCTAGATTTAAACTAAGTAACCTTTTGTCTTGTGATCGACCGATATTTATTTTTTTAATGGCCGATGCCGATATTTAATGGCTGATATGTAATGCCAATATCATGTTGTATGTAAATAGTATATAAATATAAAAAATAATATAACTTTGTTAGCTTGATATGACAGGAAAGGTTTGTCAGTCACAGTGGTGACATTGGCACCATGGACAAATCTAATGTTGTTACACTGATAAGGCTGCCTGCAGATGTGCCTGTAAATGTGTCAATTTTTGCTTACTGGCTTTACAAATATTTAAAAAGAATAAAAAATGGCAATAATGTACCTGATTAATTCGTCAACCAATTAGCCTATCACTACTATCACTACTCTTGGCCAATATGTCAACATTTTTCAACTTGAAGCCAAAGTTTCGTTATTGTAGGCTAATCTGTAAGTGTTTTTTTGGGATGGCCTTCACATAGAGTGAAATCAGGGTGAATGGGACAGTGTTTGAATTTCTTGTTATTTTTCACAGTAACAAAACCAACACACATGAAATAAAGGACACATACACATGATGCACAACAAAGTTGGAATATCTGCCTTATGTTAAATAAACCTTATATAACTATACTGCCCAATTTGACCTCATGTCCCTTTACCACCATGTCGGTGGAAGAAATACCAGTTTACGTAAGACGTCACGTGTCGATTCATTTTACAGCACTTCAAGCCACACTTTTGCTTAAGATCCACAGGTTTCTCCACCCAGACAAGCCAATACTTCTTTGCTCTATGAGTGGTAGATTGCTATACATCTGGAGGCTGTGCTGTTGATTTGATGTATGCTTCTGCACTCTTAACAGGCTGTCTATTTAGCTGGTTTCCGACCACTGCCATGTTCGGACGTATTTATAGATCTATTTAATACACTTTGCTTTCAAACCCAGCTTTACGGGTGGGTGCATCCATTCAGGGCAAGCAAAGAGCTTTCTCCCCCCACATTTATTTCCTTCATATTGACTTGGGCCACAGTAAGTGGAAGGTCAGCTTTGTTTCTTTAAAGATCACTGTTAAACCTCCGCTGATGTGTATATATATATATTTACGTTAAGAATCTTCTTGAAGAGTTAACATATTAAACCTGTCAATGAAATTCCTTTCTGTCTGGAAAAAGAATTCCAGCTTGGACTGCAAACAAGATTCTCCTGTTTGATATCAATAACACTCTCTTTTAGAACAAGAAGTGAATTCAGGGTTTAGCTATTAAAGCAAGGCTTTAGCAAGGCTAAGGCCAATGCACTAGGCTAAGCAAGCAGAAAACAAGGCCCGAGGGCCCCGGCCTCGTGCCCAGGCCCCTGATCTTCTTCATAAAAATAGAACTAGCAAGGATTGCCAGATATGATCAAGCCAGAAATTCATTAGATCTGACTATGGTAGCTTAAAGTAGAATGTGATGTGTCACTGAAAGGTTTCAGTAGTTTTATGTTTCCTTATTTTCCTGATTAATACTGCTGATGTGATGACTGAATAGAAATAAATGACCGCTGTTCTCCTTTTCTCTTTCAGAGATGATTACAGACAGCCAGATAGAAAATGGTCAGTTGAAGGCTGACTTGAAGGATAAGGTTATGTACACCTTGCTAAGGAAGCATCGTCATCAGACCAAGAAATCCAATCTGCGGTCCCTGGCTGAAATTGGCAAAACGGTCTCCAGTGCAAGTAGGCTGTTTTCCAACACGGATAATGGTAATACAGGTGCCAGTTTGGTGCAGTTTTTTTTATCCTTTCGTAGTCTTGAGATTTTAATAGCGATTGAATAAAATAATTTTTTAGCTTCTAGTTATGTGAGGATTTTTTTTTGGTCTGTGTAAAAATAGAAGATAAATAAATAAACACATATCAGAATATATTGACCACTCCTGGTTTGGAATGATGCCACATGACAGGGTTTACTGCATGTATAAATAAGCGAGCACACCAGTCAGTTGTAGCAGAGTGTATAACCATCATCATAGACAAAAGATATGATTTGACTGATGTCCAGAAGGGCATGATAATATGGGTACCAGGTGAAAGTGGTGGCACCTCAGAGAGCACTAACATTGTTGGATGTTCTGCCACTGTAGTCAAGATGTACTGAGACTGGACTTCTCATACATTGAGTGTCTCCCAACAGTATAGTGGTGGTGCCCCAAGGGCCATTGGTGGCACAAGGGTACAGAGCAATCAATGTTCCACAGTGGACCAGTTAACCTCTATAATGAACACAGGAGCAGTGAGGAAAGTGACAAGGATGACTCTTGAGTAAGCACTGTTACATCTGTTCCTGCGAAGCAGATGCATGCTTAAAGTGGTCATAATATTCTAATATGACTGTGTAGATTATAAACAAATTATAATTTAATTCAATAAATTACAGCTAAATTAAAAACTACAGCACATTTTAACATACCTTAAGCTGGAAACCTTAAACTGGGAACTCTTAATGGCCTTAACGAGTTAATTTATGATTTAAATTAATTGACCATCCTGTTGTTTTGCTTTAGTGCAAAAGTTGATGAAATTTTAACAAATTACACCAATAAAATTACACTTGCAAGTGATTAAGACTTTATTAAGACCTAATACTAGTTAATACTAATATTATAATGAATATTAATACAGTGGTAACCCTACTTACGAGTTTAATCCGTGCATTAGCCGAGCTTGCTAGCTGGTTTGCTTGTTAGCTGGTTTGCTCATTAGCTGGATGCATTTTCCCCATAAGAACACATGTAAAACTGATTAATCCGTGTCAGCCGGCCAATATACAGTATACTTTAATATGCTAAATAATGTGTTTATATGGGTTTTTAAAACATAAACGAGACGACGACAGTGCTCGTGTAGGCTGGCAGCTAAGGAGGACAGGAGGACGGGCGTACGTGTATGGCATGGTTACACTTATCATATGAAAAGTAAAAGTAAAACTTTCTTGTTCACTACCTTTTGCTGTCTTGGCTTCGCTTTCACTAGCACTTTCACTTTCACTGGACAGCGGTCAAAGGTAATGACTGACCTCTTCTTCTACGCTAGCATCTAGGAGATACTACGACCGCAGCGCCCCTAGCAGTTGGCATACTTGAACTAATTTAGGCTACTCGTTACTTGGAATTTTATTCGTTACCTGGAACAAAAATATTCCGAGATCTCGACTCGTTACCTGGAATACTCGTAAGTAGGGATGCTCGTAAGTAGGATTACCACTGTATATAATTAATGAAGCTACTCACTAACCTTAGGCTTAGTAAAGAATTGCATCTACATCAATTCTGTACTACGATGCAGTTCTTAACTAAGCCAAAGCCTTGTATTTACATATTCCATCACAATTGACTAATGTTGTTACTACATTATACCAAATCACTCACAATGTATTAATTGTGTTTAATTTGATGTCTGAATGAAATATCTGTGTATGTGGATTTATGTTTTTTAAATATTGCATACAGTATGATGTTTCATGATGAGGAAGTAAAATTGTTGTGTACAGGCTAATCTAGGCTAATCATTTATTAGATATTAACTAATAACACTAATATCATCACTAAGGTCACGGCCTTTCTCGTTTTATCTGATAAGCTAAAGAATCTGTACAGATACCAATCTGCATGTAGTGTTGATTGGAACGTCTATACACACCCTTGATAAATATTGTCTTTAGTGCCTTGTGAAGCAAACCTTTATGAGGTAATATATCACAGTCGTTAAGTTGAATTGCTTGATTGTGCTTTTTACGGAGGGAGATCACCATTAAAACACTTCATGTTTTAAATGGCACATAGACTTGTGCTTGTCTTCTAGACGACGTTTAATGTTGTTGTAAACACTGAAACAAGACAACCATGAGCATTTTTATAGATTTTTCCACTTGGTGTACCCTTAAATCAGCTGCCACTTGTTTTGTACTGTAACGCAAATGATTGGCCTGTTAAACAAGCTTACTTCCTACGGTATCTCATGAGATGCAACTCTAACTCTTTAACACCACTGCGTTGGCTTTTTGGTAGCACATTTCTTCACTTTCCTGAAATGCTTTGCTTTTTCCATTCTTCTTTCCTCCTTTGGTTCCCTTCTGCTTCTGCTACTAAAAGCTCGTAGTCCGCTTGAGAACTCAGTGCCTTGTCTAACAGCTCGCGCCTCTGAGGAGGAGCTGCAAGCCCCTGGAAGTCCAAGCATGGGATGGCTTAGTAAGTCAAGTGACCATAGCCCCAATTAGAATACATGTCACCCATGTGTGTGTACGTGACCCCACTGTATTTAACACTGGATGGTTCATCTACCACAGTTTAGCCTCCCTGTTGTTTTGTCTGTGCCTGTTGTGTCTAGGTAGTCAACCCCCACATCTCCAAAAAATCATGAAAAAGCTCATTTGTGTTCATAATTTAATTCAACTCACATATATTTTATGTTCATTACGTTTAAAGTGACATATTTCAACTTGTGAGTTATGTTGAATAGTAATTTCCTCAAATTCAAAATGGAATATTGTAATAATGTGAGATTCTGGATTTCTGATTTTCATTAACTATACGTAGAGGTGGGTAATCCAGGTCCAGAAAGTAAAAATCCATCCCAGGATTTTGCTTCCAACTTTGTGTGGCTCTGCTGCAGGATATCTGCAGCAGAACCAACAAGGCAGTTGAAACAAAATCCTGGGGTGGATTTTTACTTTCTGGACCTGGATTACCCTCTAAGCCTGATCAACATAAAAAAACGATGTAACTATACATAAGACATTTAAAATACTTCAGTTATGAGCACAAATTCTTTTTCATGACGTTCTGATGTTTTTTGAGATGCACTAGTATTTGACGTTTGTGTTCATTCTTGAATGCTCACAGAATTATAATAAGTGATAATATTGCAGCACCACAGTGGTGATCTTCACACCATTATCTAGGATTTAGGGGTCTTCTATTGCAGTTATAAAGTTTACCATAAAGATTCTGAGTATAATATGAGCTTAGGAAATTGAAAACTACAGTAGATGTCAGAATACGACCCGTTTGGTCCTCCCTGAATATTTTTATGTCTATTTAAGCCACTTTTTACCAGTGTTTTCCTTTGTCTGCATCAAACTGACACCCATGCCATTATTGTCATTTCATTTGTGTATAGGTTAAGTATAAGTATAGGTTAGATCCTTAAATGTGACCACAGAGGCATCAGGAAGACCCTGCTGTTTCTTCTATTTTTTACTCCACTGTTTGCAGCATAGTTTAGATTAAATCAGCCCTTAAACCATTGAATATATCAATAGTTTTTCATTTTGATCACTTCATAAGCAGAGACATGCAAGATTTGCTTCTTTTAGTCATTTGAGATGTGCTTTCTGAACTTAAACTGTGCATGTAGAGTGGAACGGGCCACTGACTCTTTCTTCATGCTGAGCTCTCTTTCTGTACTCTGAGCGTAAACTGCATATGCTAAGTTACGTTAACCCGACTCATTTTCCTCAGGTAGCCCCACCACTGCACACCGGAACTTGACATCAAGCAGCATGAATGATATCTCTGATAAACCAGAGAAAGATCAGGTATGTGCATTTCCAAAATGCTCATCTTTCCCTCTAAGATCAGGAATTGATTTTGAAAGTAAAACTGCCAGGTTAGATCGTTTGTAATGCTACATTAAATGATTTGCGCAGTAACAGAGATGGGATCTCATCTTAAGCCCTATTCGGATTAGTTTTTTAAGGGGATGTCTGTTTACACATCTCAGTGTTAAAACTCCTGTATCCAGTCATCATTACAGTAACAGTTTCTGGGGGTTGTATTATTTATAAAGCCAGATGTCTGCATCACTTGATATGATCGCAGTTCATTTATACCTATAGCTGTGATTATAATTACTCCTTTTAATAAGCCTTTAATGTTCTTTTAAAAACTGTAATTTATTATAATTAGGTTTTTGCCAATTTTATCCCCTTCCGAATGTAGTGGTAGCCAATTAGCCCATCCCCTCCGTTAGGCCTCTCCCCATCACTTTGCAATGTCCCTCCTCCGCTGCGTGTGATGCAGCCACCGCTTCTTTTTCGAACCACCGCTGATACACCATCACTGGAGAGCCTAACGCGCTCGGAGGAAGGCACACAGGGTCCCCAGCTCTGATTGGACCAATCAGTAGACACCTAAGCCAGCGGACATTGCAATGTGAGAGTGATAGGGAGAGTGAGAGCACCATCTACCCGCCCAGAGAGAGCACTGCCAATTTTTGCTCTCTTGGGCCCCAGCTGTTGATGGCAAACAGCATGACCGGGATTCGAACTTCCGATCCTCGGGTCATAGTGGTAGCGTCTTTGCCCGCTGAGCCACTCGGGGCCCCTGTAATTTATTCAGATGATCAAACACAGACTTGGTGGATCTGGATGTAAATAAAATCATATAGGAGCTCCTTTAAAAAAAAGAAATTACCCCTGTAAATGTAGGCCAATCCGAATAAGGTTTTAGCTTAGCTACGCAGTCTACCTTGTTTGTTGGTAATTAGCAAGTACAAAGTCCACCTTCGATAAAACTGCCAGCCTCTGTTCTTCACATGCATCACCACAGTGAAAATTATTTATCATTCATGAGAAGCAGATAAAATGACATTGGCATTCGTCATGCGCTGTTCTTTGGCTGTTTACCCACCAGGAAAATTTGACGTTAAAAGCATTACAGACATAAACAAAAGGAGCCGCAAAGCAGTACACAAGGACATCGACCAAGCAGATAAGCACTACCGGCCTCCAATCTTAACAGGAAATGCTTAACCGTTTGCTGGGGGAATATTGAGGGGGAGATAGAGTCTGATTTGGCACACTATGCATTAAAAAGTGGTGCAACTGGACAGAATGGCTAAATTTTTTTTGACCTGGTGTGTGGCATAGCGTTTCAGTGGCAATGTTTGTCTGATTTGTGACAGTTCAGTCTGTGTAAACATTCACCCTAAAGCTCTATAAGGCACTGATGGTGTTTGGAGTCACAGTTGCTTGACAGCCTTAGAGGAACAGGAGAAGATGCCCTGCTATTTGATGGCCCAGGAAGAGTGGGTGGAGGGGTTTATATGCCCCAGAAATGCAGACAGATTGGGATTGTAAACACAGATTGACGAAAGGCATGGCTGTGTGGCATGTGGTTGAAAAGCATCATTAAGAGCCCTGATGGGCTGTTCTGTGCACTTTTCCCTCAGCTAAAGCCTGATCCCATCCTCACGTTACCAAATCCCTGGGCATTCGTGGGTTCTGGTATTTGACTGTAGAATAGAGACTGAAATTCACATGTTAACTCATGAAGTTTTCTTGCTGCCTCCTTGAGGTTTGAAGTATGAAAACAGTGATGGGGTAATTAAAGTGCACATGATCAGGACTCCTAATGATTTGTGCTTTGTATTGAATTATGAGATCTGACCATGAAAGGGATGTTCTCGTGGTTAGCATTTTGGGACTTGGCTTTTGTCTTTGAGGAATCCAGACTGTGCCAACAGGAGGTACTTATACAATAGGCAATTTTTAAGATAGGTACCAACTTTCTTCCATAATGTGGAGGGAGTAAAAAAACAATTTTCACCTTGCACTACTTGGCATCTGGATATCCTGCATTCACTGGCCTACCAGCGGTGCATCTTTACACTTAATTTTGTAAACATTTTCTGATTGCCAAATAAAACTGTAATTTTTATTCAGTAATATCTAATACTATTGGCCCAGTCTTTCACACTCATGTTTGCCTACTTGTCAGTCAATTGCATTTAACCATCAGAGCCCCAGTGAGATTCCTACTTATTTTTAAAGTGGAGAAATTGCCCCCAATTTTTTTTTTTTGCAGTGTTCTTACCCTCACATGACACTTGTGAGGCATTTAATAATAACAATAATAATAATAACAATAACAATAACAATAACAACAACAATAATAATAATAATAATAATAATAATAATAATAATAATAATAATAATAAATAACAATAAATAATAATAAATAACAATAAATAATAATAATAATAATAATAACAATAAATAATAATAATAATAATAATAATAATAATAATAATAATAATAATAATAATAACAATAAATAATAGTAATAATAACAATAATAATAAAGCCCAGAAAAAGATGGCAAACACTGATCCTACAAAAATGGTATTTATGGAGTTTTTTTGGTCATTTGAATACATTTGTTACAATCTGGGTAAGTGAACTTAGATCAGTTTACTAAAGCAATCCCAAATACTTCTGCAAACAATGTTAAACTCAAAGTAAATCTTATATTTATTCTCGTTTCATCAGCCTTAGAATCAGCTAGCATGGCAGAAACATTCTGGTGTTTCACAGACAGTCTGGGTTAAGGTTTTTCCACTTAAGACCTTAATCGACCTCTCCACCCTCTTAGAGTTGATACTGATTTGGTTAATCTGGCTGCCTTATGTCATTCTAAACTGAACTTTACCCAATGTCATCAACCTTCATAAAACTATAAATAGCTGTTTAAAGTTTCTGATATTAAAAATAAAGGGACACCTGCTCAATAATTATTTCTTCTGTAATGAAGGGCATTTAAAAAGAGTTTGGGAAATATTCTGTACTGTCCATGGGAGGCTCTTACTAGAGTTTACAGCATTGCTGTGAGGATTTGCTTGCATTCAGCAACAAGAGTGAGGTCAGGATGATCTTCACCCCACCTCATCCCCACCTCATCCCAAAAATACTAGCTGGAGCACCATCATTCCAGAGAACACAGCTCAACACCTCAATGCTGGGGCGCTTATTCCCCTCTAGCTCATGCCTGATATTAGACATGGTACCAATAGGTTCATCTGTATCTGTGAACGCAACTTTAAAATAGATGAATGCATTAATTAGAAGAGGTGTCCTCAAACATACGGGCATGTAGGGTGCCTGGAGTAAGGTTGGGTAATATGTTGGTCCAATACGATCTAACTATGTGTATCAAAGTCCTTTAATGCCACACCTGCTGAAGGAAAATCATAGTCTGCTGCCTCAAACCTAAGCAGCTAGTGTACCTTTTGTCCTTTGACAAAATGCCTTTGGGCTTTAGGGTGACGTTTTTTCCACTCATTCTTCCATCAATGAGTAACCCAACAGTGCATATATCAGCTTAATCAGACATTTATGGCAGTTTTTTAACATGCTCTTATGTATACTTGAGCTAGTTTTATGAATATCCTGGCTGCTAACTAGATGATGATGCAAGCAAGCAGAATTTCAATCCCTGTAGTGTTAAATTAACAGCTTAGAGAAGATTCAAGACTGATCTTGACCTTAGAAGCAGTGATTGAAGATAAGTTGTCCAGTAGTTTATGGTCCGAAAGGAGGGATTGCTAATTATCTTTGGTCTGTAAATTGTATGTTGGCACTACCTCAAAGGCTGTGTGTCCACCAATGAAATTAGCTTTGAAGTTGGCCTTTATTCCCGCAGTGATAGTGGCAACATTACTCCTGAAGAACTCCTTAATTTAGTAGAACTGTCCAGGTTACCATTGGTTCCTGTGGAAATAGAGCAAAGGTATGCAGGACTAATAGAAGACACTTGCTGACTCGCAGCCCAGTGTATGAACATCTGTCTCCATAATTTCAGTCACATGTTGAGTTGTAGATATTCCCTGAGTCACATTAATGGTTTCAAATATCTTTCAAAGGAGGCAATGAATGCTCATGCCTTTGTCTTTTTTTGCTGTGTTAAATTCATTAAATTGCCACTGTGTGTGTCTAGTTGAAGAACAAGTTCATGAAGAAGCTGCCCAGAGATGCAGAGGCCTCCAATGTGCTGGTCGGGGAGGTGGATTTCCTGGATGCCCCTTTCGTGGCTTTTGTGAGGCTGCAGCAGGCCGTCATGTTGGGAGCACTAACAGAAGTGCCAGTTCCAACCAGGTACGACCAGCACGTTTCCAAAAATGAAAATATCATGAAAAGGTTCATTTGTGCCCACGTAATCATTGTTCATTGATGTTAATTACACATAAACTGGCATATTTCATGCATTTTTGTTTTTATGCCGATTTTTTGAATAGTAATTCACTCAAAATGAAGTATTGTAATGATTTGAGATTTATTGCAATTACAATTTCCCCTTACAGGTTCTTGTTCATTCTCCTTGGGCCAAAAGGCAAAGCCAAGTCATACCATGAAATTGGTAGAGCAATTGCCACCCTTATGTCTGATGAGGTAAGAAAAGAAAAGCTGGGTTTATACTTGGTACCTCACTCTATCTGCACTGGTATGAGATGCACGTGAAATAATGGACTCTTACTGTTGTGCTATCACAACATATTTTGATAGGATGTCTTAAAAAAGTCTGTGACTAATCTTTATGAAGGTCTTCCATGACATCGCGTACAAAGCCAAGGACAGACAAGACCTCCTCGCTGGCATCGATGAGTTCTTGGATGAGGTCATTGTCCTACCACCTGGTGAATGGGACCCTGCCATCAGGATAGAACCTCCAAAGAGTCTACCGTCTTCGGACAAAAGGTTGGGAAGCATTGTCATTTTTCACAATTCATCCATCCGTTATCTTAACCACTTTATCCAGTTCAGGGTCAGGGTGAGTCCACATTCCCCTCTACTGTGTATTGGGCATGGCATTACACTTTTTTAGCCAAAGCTAGGACAGGATGGCAAGCGCATTCATACCAGGACGATGTAGAGTAACCAGTTCGCCTGATTTTTCGACTGTGGGATGAAACCAGAGAGCCGGGAAGAAACCGCAGACTTAGGGAGAACATGGAAACTCCACCCAGAAGGGGACTCGAACCCGAGACCCCCAGCACAGAGAGCCTCACCAAGCTATTGTGCTGCCCCGTTTTCATCTCCACCGTTTATGAATGAGTAAACATTAGGGGTGTAAAAAATAACCGATTTGAATCGGAAGTCTGGTTTTGACTTAAACGATGCGAGTACATCGGTACATGGACCCCCGAATCGGTCTATTTGTAGCATAAACCGGCGATGGCCCAATTAAATAGCTGTCAATTAATTACGTGTTGCTGATGTGTGCTGCTGCTACTGCTCCCCCTCCTCCCTCCCTCTCTCTCTCTCTCTCTCTCTGTCTCTCTCATTAACTATCACGATACTCGTTACAGTCAAGTTCAGTTTTTACACGAAGAACGGAAAACTAGACAAAATCGTTGCTGTTTGCAAAGAATGCAAAGTCACATTCAAGTACACCGGTATTACTACAAACCTCACCACTCATTTGGTGAGACGACATGGTTAAAGTGGTGATGAGGACGCTAGCACTGTTAGCCCAAAGACACGGCAAGACAAAAACACAGATAAACAGGACTTCTTCCAGCTAAAACACGACCACAAATCAGGTAGAGCCAAAGTAATAACGGCTTCAATAACCCGGTTCATTGTCAAAGACTTAAGCCCATACTGTGTGGTGGAGAATGAGGGCTTTGGGGAATTGTTTAAAACATTGGAGCACCGGTACCACATCCCAACGCCACAGTATTTTACTGTTTCTGAATTCACATGTCAAATACAACTTTACTAGTTCTCTAGTATTTCATTAATCTGTCTGAAAGCAAAAACACATTTTTAGTAATAACTTATGATGAATAATAATGTAAAATTATCTATTTTAAACAACCGAATCAGTCCAATTTAAAATATATCGTTTCTGAATCGTATCGTACCGCATGAATCGAGATACATATCAGACCATTCACTGGACAGATGCACACCCCTAGTAAACATCTTATCACAGGTTTATTTGCTGTGAAATGTGACAGTGTGTTTTATGAATCTGGCCCACACACTGTAAGCAAATAGAGGCAGAGCCAGACTAGAGGAGGAGCAGGGTAGCAGTTAATGAGATGAGCTTTGTCACTTTGGCTTCAAGTTAAGTGACATCAAGCTACCGTCTCGATCTGTTGGTCAATCTGTGTCTTCACCTTGGGCATGGTGCCACCTCACAACACGGTATACTACCACTAATGCTTGTACGAGCTGAGTGGAAAATGTTATCAGACTGACATCAGAAAAGACCGAATACACTGACCTTGACTGATTAGTGTGGGGTTTAAAAATGGAAAGCACTATAAACATGAATATTACTGTGTTGTCCACAGAGCTTCATTCACAATGTAGATTTTCACATAAACACATTCTTAACAGTGGATTTGAATGACCTGAGGGAAGTATACAGTCTCGCTTGTCTTTCTGCTAATGTTGAAAGGTGACAATTTCCCGTTTTGGCACAGACATACTTAATTTGAACCACTTTTATCTAATATTTACATATTTACATTCCAATGATTGTTAAAACAGTGGATTTTAAGCCATTTGGCTACAGTAGGGCAAATTATCCATATCTACATAGTGACTCAGCAGGCTAAGACACTGACACTATGACCAGAGGATCGTGAGTTTGAATCCCGGTCATGCTGTTTGCCATCAACAGCCGGGGCCCAAGAGAGCAAAAATTGGCAGTGCTCTCTCTGGGCAGGTAGATGGCGCTCTCTCTCCCTATCACTCACACATTGCAATGTCTGCTGGCTCAGGCGTCTACTGATTGGTCCATTCAGAACTGGGAATCCTGCGCTTTCCTCCGAGTGCGTTGGCTCCCCACTGATGGTGTATCAGCAGTAGTTTGAAAAGAGGTGGTGGCCGTATCACACACATCGGAGGAGGCTTGTGCTTGTCTTCATCCTCCTAGAATCAGGGACAGTTCAAAGTGATGGGGAGAGCCCCCTAGTGGATGGGATGAGTTAATTGACTACTACCACATTGGGAAGGGGAGAAAATTGGCAAAATGTAAAAAAATCACTACTTACTGTATTTATATTAATAATAATATAATTATTTTTTATGTTTTCTGTTGTTAATATCATCACTTAGCTGTACTGGTTAAGTAAGGGCTGTTTTTTACTGTCTTCTCCTGTCTATCCTTACGTCTACTTTTCAGGAAGAACATGTATGCTGGAGGAGACAATTCACAGATGAACGGGGACACGCCTCATGATGGGGGACACGGAGGCGGGGGACACGCGGTTGGTGAAGAGCTGAAAAGGACGGGACGGTGAGCACCTAAGGACCCCAGTTTCTAGAGTCTTCCTATTTTTGCATTATGTTATCCATGAGCTCAGACCTTCTAAAAGTAGTATTTCAAGCAAATGGGTATCTTGTAAAGTGCCAGTATCTTGGCTGATTTTAAGGAACACTGTGATCATGTTCTAATAGATGATGCCAGCTTGAAGAGCACATCCTAACACCACTTTCTCCCTGACATGTGGCAGCACTGCTGTAATGAATGAATTAACATTACATAAATGAAAATAGCTGGTCTACAATTTAAAAACTAATCATTTAAAATCCTTTTTTCAGATTCTGTGGAGGCCTTATTCTTGACATCAAAAGGAAAGCTCCGTTCTTTGCCAGCGATTTCTACGATGCACTGCACATTCAGTCTTTGTCTGCCATTCTTTTCATCTATTTAGGAACAGTCACTAATGCCATCACATTCGGAGGACTGCTTGGGGATGCCACTGAGAACATGCAGGTGTATATTAAATTGGTGCTTTTCAAGTACTTTTTTAGTGCATTGATGTTATTCATTACATAAATTATGTAAAAAAAAAATTTATAAAAAAAAATAAAAATTTAATTTTAAATTCACACATTTGATTAATTTATTAAATTTTTTTCACATTATTCAAACTACAGTGTTCTGTAGTCGTATAATATAATAGATAAGCCACATTGTAGTATTGTTAACCCTTTGGAATCATCTGTTGGAACAAAATCAAATTTTTGCATACCTAGAAACCTTAAAGGGTGTATTTTTCAAATATATATGACTTGAAGTGAAATATATTTTTAGATTCATGTGAGAGGAGCTTAAATAAGCAGAGACACGTTTTTGGTTCGAGCTGTCATTCATATGATAATGACATGGTAATTACAGACATTCCATTGGAGGGTTCCAAAAGACTTACCTTACACATAAATATTCAATCTAGGAACCACTGAATGAGTGAAAAATGTGACCTCACATTAGTTAAGCTTTAGAAATAAAACCACATACAATGTCTAAAAACTGTAATGAGCAGTGTGTGGCCAACACCTCTGTTTATTCAGTTCTGAGCTCAAAAGTCTTGACTAGAAATGTTTAGAGTGTTTTTTTTCCACAATATATCAGCACATCTGAAAACAGGTTTCTGGAAAGTCTTAAGTTTAGAGCAGATTTACCCACAATATAGGTTTATGACACTCTTACTGTTTTGACACTGTTGTTACTGAGTCTGTGCTGAACAAAAGTCTGTGTAACACTTTGGATTCACCTCTTTCAATGTATGTAACCCTTGCTTTCCTGGCTGAATGCCTCTCTCTTTGAAGGGTGTACTGGAGAGCTTTCTGGGCACAGCTGTTTCTGGAGCCGTCTTCTGCCTCCTGGCCGGACAGCCTCTGACCATCCTCAGCAGCACAGGACCTGTGCTTGTCTTTGAGAGGCTCCTTTTCAACTTCAGCAGGTTTCTCATCTTCTTCTATGTAAATGGAACAGCAGAAGTATAACCACATTGCTCTCTAATTTTCCGTAGAAGATGTGATGTGCCGTACTAAGTTACAGTAATATCACATTTAAATCGGCGTGTTGCATGTTATGCAGTATTTTCATGTGTGTTTATGTGATCGCTGTGTTCAAAAAGCCTAAAGTAATGATGGTGACGATGGTGCTTCCCATTCTCGGACAAGAATGTGACACTAGGCCAATTTATAATTCCAAACATAAAGCAGGCACATGGCTTTCAATAAAAAGAGACTGTCTACATAGCCACGGTTTAAATTAAATGAGCTATATCTCCAACTTTGGATTGTTGAACTGTCCTGTAGCATCATCCACTTCATACTACATTTGTTGTCTACAGGGAAAACCAGTTTGACTACCTGGAGTTCCGGCTGTGGATTGGCTTGTGGTCAGCCTTTTACTGCCTGGTCCTGGTGGCCACTGACGCCAGCTTCTTGGTGCAGTACTTCACCCGCTTCACAGAGGAAGGCTTCTCCTCACTCATCAGCTTCATCTTCATTTATGACGCCTTCAAGAAGATGTTAAAGTTGGCCCATTACTACCCCATCAATTCTGATTTCAAAGTTGACTATATCACACAGTATGACTGCATGTGCATGGCGCCCACTGTAGGTAAGAACTGATGCCTTTGGTGTTTGGTTTTAAATGGAGTTAGTTTGGCTTCAGTGAGTGTTAGTAAAGGTATACCTTTAGTGTGGTCAAGCATGCTGCATTCAGTTTACACCAGATGCAAAAGTGATGGGCGCTGCTGACCAAGCAGAAAGAACAGCAAAATGTCCGGTCCATTTTTTTCAGTGTATTGATGCATATTACAGTGCTTACTCACTGAAGCACACTTAATTTAGCACGAACTGACCTTTTTTCTCCTTGGTTGCCAAGACAATCTAGTGGTATGTTACTGTATGCCCTACATACCCAACCTCATAGGCTGTAAAACAGTCTAACTCAATGTGTTTTAACATTGTGGTGTTGATTTTTTGGAAAATTAAAATATCCCTGACTTGTAGACTAATGCTTTTGACTTGGGCTGCATAATTTAACATATTAAGCTTATTGTGATATGAGGTGACATGATAAACGTAGTTGTAATGCCTTTTATCAACCTGCTAGAAACTGAAGCTATAATAACAAGCCAAAGATAAGGTTTCAAAGGTACTGTTTAATAGTTTTAATGACTAAAACATTAAATATTAACTAAATTATATGACTATTTTTTTCCATTCACTACCCATCCTCCCCTACTCATGCTGTTGTTGCTTACTAAAGAGAAGTTACATCTGTGTAATATTGCTGGCTCAACCATCCTTAATAAGACATTTCTTCTAAAACCCCACTGATTTATTGTTTTCTTATTATTTAGATTTCAGAACAAAATGCACACTCATCTTTTGAGTGTTGACATGTTTGTGCAGTAATGTGTTCTTTGGTTATACAGCTGGGTAATATTAAAATATTTAAAATCATATTGAAGAAAATATATACAGGGGTTAGACAATGAAACTGAAACAGCTGGTTTTAGACCACAATAATTGATTAGTAGGTGTAGGGCCTCCTTTTGCAGCCAATACAGGGTCAATTTGTCTTGGGAATGACATATACAAGTCCTGCACAGTGGTCAGAGGGATTTTAAGCCATTCTTCTTGCAGGATAGTGGTCAGGTCACTACGTGATGCTAGTGGAGGAAACCGTTTCCTGACTCGCTTCTCCAAAACACCCCAAAGTGGCTCAATAATATTTAGACACAAAGACTTGCTGTCTTGGTCACAGATGCGCCAGCAAGACGTGCAGCAACAATTTGTCCTCTTTTGAACTCTGGTATGTCACCATAATGTTGTGTGCATTGTAATATACTATATAACTGTGCTCTTACCTGCTAACTGAACCTTCACACTCTGCTCTTACTGGTGCAATGTGACATTAATGAAGCCACCAGACTGGTCCAATTTAACCATGAAACCTCCCACACTAACATGACAGCTGTTTCACTTTCATTGTCCAACCCCTGTAAGATATTGGTGAATGAGGGCCAGTATCATGATGAGCCATCAGTGATAGTGTAGTCATTTGGCCCAAGTCTACTTACAGTACTGCAAAAAATTACATAAACTACATAAAGTGTAATTACATTAATTCTTCAATACAGTCCCCAACAGTTCATCACACGTCTCCCACCTCTCAGTTCTAAAGTAGAACAATATACAGCAAACACTTTAAAGAAATGGTTTGATCAACACACAGAACATTGTAGCATAATTTGGTTGTTAACATTATACGTGTGACCTTCCGCCTGACGCAGCGTATCGAGCCACGCCCCGATGTTTTGTCATGTGTCTGCCCTCTACGTCTTTGTCTTTCATGTTATGTCTACATCATGTCCACGCCCCTCGTCTCGTCAAGTTCATTGTCAACGTCTCATTAATCGCACCCCTCTCGTATCCCACTC